>CANSZD010003295.1:0-130000 GCA_947648045.1 Beta corolliflora
CGACATGCTACTATTGTTTATTGTGATGATGAGTAAAGCTATTTGTTGTCTCGTAACCGAGTATCGCGCGATGCCTTAAAAGCGTGTTGATGTGGATATTCATTTGTTCGAGAGAAAATGTTGCGTTTGAAGCAGTGCAGGTTTGCATGTTCCTATTAGGTGTCGGTTCTTGAGCATATTCGCTAAAGGTATTCCCATGACAGTTATTTTTGGAGTTGAGTACAGTGCTCGGCGTTGGCCTCTTTGCCCAGCTCCCAGTGGGGGTGTGATGGTTAACAAATATGCATACGATATATTTTGTTCTTAGATTCACTGTGCGGATGGGTTTACAATATATGCGCGTAGGTAGTAAATTATAAATATTGATCCCGATGCATAATGCAGTGTAGTGAGTTTTCCCTAAATCTAGCGCTTACCACCTATATTTTGCTCATCCTACCAAACACGAGTGTAGTGCAAAAACTATGTGTAAAAACTAAAAAACCATATTTAACCGAAAAAAAACAGTGGAGTAAAATAAGAAAAACAAATGAAGAAAAAGTTCGGCCTTTTGCCAGTAACTACAAAAGCAGTCAAACAAAAGCGGGAAATGTTCAAAAGTGAACATCAACTAGCCTTTTTTAATCTTAAAAAAAAAAATCAAATCTGATATTCTAAGTCTAATTCCAATCTCGGTTTCCCACCGACTGTTTTCTGTGCTGACTTCTCTAACTTAAACCCTATTACACTCACTTCAGCACTTTCAGATTCTCATTCCACCATCTTCACTTCACATTTCATTCCTCAACTCACGACTTTTCTCGTTTCCAATTTCAATTTTCTCTCTCCTAAGCTCGTGTTCTCCAATGCCGAGTCGACTCATCCTCACTCTCCTTCTCTCCTCTCTTCTCCTCCTTTCTCTTTCCTCCCTCTCTCGTCCTCTGACCCTCGACGACGAAGACCTCAGCTTCCTCGAGGAGCGACTCCGACGACGTCGTTTCCACCCCTAAATCGACGATTTAGACGACACCGAAAGAATTCGACGACGATTTCGGACAACGATGACTTCGACGAATCCCTGATTCGGCGGCGATGAGTCTGACTCGGCCGAGTACTCGATGCCAGAGGTAGGCTGAGAAAGACGTCGTCGTTTTGAAAGGAGAAGAACTTACTGATGTGATCGAAGGAAACACGTATGTTTTGATTTTGAGTTTTACGCGCCGTGGTGTGGTCATTGTCAACTTGCGCCTGAATACGCTGCTGCTGCTACTCAACTTAAATCGGATGGTGTTGATGTCGTGCTTGCCAAAGTTGATGCCACCGAAGAAAATGAACTTGCTCATCAGTTTGATGTGCAGGGTTTTCCTACTGTTTTTCATTTCTTTGTTGATGGTGAGCATATAAAACAATAATGGCCAGCGCACAAGTAAGTCAACTTGTTCATTATTTTGTTTCAGAATATGAATTGATTTGTTGATTGGAATCAAATATTTAGAAGCTGAATTGTATAATGAATTTAAAATTAGTTGTAACATGTTGATTTTGAACACTGACAACATAGAACTAGAAACTATATTATATCTGGTTTTAGTAATGTGTGTAAATCTACTATTTGTTGATTGTCATTTCGTGATTTGGAAAAACTATTTTTGTTTTCATTGATGAATGAAATCAATTTAACCTTTGTTGCGAAAAGAAATTTATTATTTGAATCTGTTTTGCTTGGGAAATTTCTTATAGTGCCGTTGTTGAATTGATTTTGTATGAAGTAGTCGGCCCTGATGAATGGTAGTATGTGTTCCAAGAAGAGTTGTGTGTTGATTGGTTGAACTTTGTACCTTTGTTTCTCTAATTGTTGAGTTGTACAGTTTCCATCTTTCTGATTCTTTGTATTTCAGGGTTACAAGCTCTTATTGTTTAGTGCGGCTTTGCTTAGTTTCGGATGCTGATTTCAATCTGATTAATAACTGGCTGATGATTGAAATTAAGAGGGTTCTTTTGATTAGATGAGTGAAGTAAGAGGTGAAAGTGAATCCAGTACCTTTTATGCAGTATACAATTTTCGATATCCTAGAACCAACCAGATAACCAAACTGCTACAAACCTACACACTCAAGTTAATTTTAACTTCTATTGCTTGAGTTCCCGGTGAAAGTTGGTTTTGACGAAAGCCGAGGCCGCATCAATGAGGAAATGGGTGATGTGATGTGAGAGTTGTATGAAGAAAAAAAAATTGATGTTGTTTGGAAATAGTTGGATTTGGACTTATTATTTTTTTTTTATTTGGCAGGGAAGCTATAGTCACATGGATTAAGAAGAAGACTTAGGCCCTGGTATATACAATATTACGGCGACAGAAGATGCAGAAAAGATTCTAACTTCAAATGAGAAATTTATCTTAGCGTATCCCCCCTGAACTCTTTGCCAATAATCTTATTTCACTCAAACACAATTATTTGTTGTGTTATGCAGTCGAAAACTTCACACACAAGGTTTTTGTGTCATACTATAACGTGTGACCTTAGTTTTGTCTATAAACTTGTATGCTTTTGATAGGTTTATGGCAACTTGCCGTCTTGCATCTCTGATTTCTCTTCATCCCTTGGGTATCATTTTTCAGAGATTTGTTATATTTTTTTTGGTTTGGATCATTTAGTATTCTATTCATTTGGGCTTCATAGTGTTGCCTAGTCATCAAAAAGTTGATCTGTCATGGACTCAATTTGTTTGAGCCACAAATTGGCCTCTTGCTACGAAGTACTTTTATTTTAGATTTCTCTTTTAATTGTTGTTGGTAGTTGTGATGGACTATAAGAGAGCTACATAAACTGGAATCAGAATAAAGAACTTTAAACAGGAGAGTTTGGCTACTACTTAAAGTATTCATCAATGGGAAACTTTTTATTCAACCAAGATACAGGAGCGCTGCCACTTTGGAGTAAGATGGTAGTCCTCTCAGGCTTCTTTATCAAGTATAAAAAAGGGATATGAAGCTTTTAAATGTTGTAGGCCTAAGAGATGGATATGGATTGAAGCTTCCATCTGAATGCACATTTCAACCCTTTTAATATTCAAATTAATTTTCTATATCTCATTTATTATGTTAGTATCTATGAAACCATGCACGGCGTTAAGTTGATCTCCTTTCAATATTGGTTTTTTTAGCACTTCTTGGCTATAGACCTTAGATTATAGTGTTGTACTTGCATCATTGGATTTTTGAGTTTTCTCCACCTTTTCTAAATTAGGAATAGCGATATTTGCCTTTGGAATTTAACAACGCAAATATAATTACATTATCGTAAAAAATTCTAATCTATCACTTAATAAAACGGCAATAGTATGAATATTCCCAGTTGGGTCGGATTAGAGTTGTGTGCTCCTGCAGGATTTAGATCTTATTTTCATTTTTTCAAGTTTCAGATTTGGATTTTTATCCCCGGGATCAACTTAGAATCAGACTCAATCCTGACATCGCTTATCCTTGTATAAAAGTTTGTATTATAAGAGGGTCACATTCCTTGATATCGAGCTTCTTCCTAATAAACTAGTTTGTTGTTCAGTTAAAATAATTTAAAAGGCTCATTTATCCCTATGTACTAAATTTTAACTAGGCATGATAAAAGCATGTTTTTAAATTCTTGCTCTAGTGAAGAAAGGAGAGAAAGGAACCTTGTGTTGTTGTTTATGAGATTTAGGGCTTTGTGCTAACTAGTTTTGATAGCTGATGGAGGAGTGTTGTTAGAGGTTCGTTGTCAAACAAGATCTTTAAACTTGAAGTATGAGTATTCGGTAAAACTAGATGTTGGATCTGTGAGGGAAAACAGAACATGTATAGCTCAATTCTCTTGACTTCTACCCAGTTTCCATTTGATCTGTTCTTTGTAGTTCGACCCACATTAAATTTATTATTCCTTTAAAGGTAAATGTATTTTCATTTACTTTTTCCTCCTTTTTATTTCTAACTTTTTGTATATGCTTATCTTCTAATTTCTTATGCAATTCACTCTCTCCTTTAGAAAGTAGAATTAGTATACATGGGTAGTCCCTCCTTCCTCTTCTCCTTGGTCTTTGTGTCTACAATATTGGGTTGAACAGAAAAAAACGAAGGGATAATTATATAATGAAAAGATTCTTACAGTAATTTGATTCATTAAAATTTTAATATTTAAGTTCAATATTACTTTATAAAATGATATGCGTAGTTTTGGATATAATATAAATAAATAATAGAGTATGAGATTTATAAATAGATGATTCTTTTTGTATTTAAAGAGATAATTTGTATTAGGTTGTTGCATAGTTATTTGATGCTTCGACGATAAATGGTGAACATCACGTCAAAGGCTTATCCAAAGCTGGTACACACTACAAAAGCTCTACATTGCCAAACACACTTATTTATTTTCTACAACTGAGTGTTTGACTTGGTTAGAGCTCTTGAAAGCATACGTCAAAAGCTAATGCCGAATAGGGCCTAGGGAGCTTGTTATGTTACTGAGTTTTAGTTGAAGGTTGTGAATACTGAATATCTAAGCTATATTTTTTACTTTTAGTGTGTCTTGAGTCTCTTGACCCTGATTGTTTGATAAACACAATCTAGGTTTTCCCTGCATAATCTTTGTTGTTTTCCTGATTGGCATCCTCTAAATGTCATCTTTTATTTGCAGGAAAAATTCACAGCGTCAGGTTGCTGCTGCTTCCAAGGCTTGAAGATGATGTGAATTTTATCAAACTGTCGGAGCCTAATGTGACAAAGCTTTTTAGGGGGTCAAATTGCTAGAAGCTAAGCGACCGGCCTTAGTTTTGCTGAAGAATGATGTCGATAAATTTAATCATTTTGGTGAGTTGTGTCATTATTGTTTAATATTTTTACTAAACCTGGCTGTTTGTTTCATTATCTTTGGATTCTTTGGGTTGATCCTTGATCTAATGCTTTGATGCTGACTTGTGCAGATGGCACATTTGCAAAATCTGCAATTGCTGAGTTTGTCTTTGCTAATAAACTTCCCTTAGTGACAGCCTTCACCAGAGAAAGTGCTCCTTTGATTTTGAAAGTCAGAAAGTAAAAGCAGGTGACATCTGACTTATATGTTAAGCTAAAAATTTGATTATTTTTCCTACTTCAACTTAAATGTGAAGAAGGCCTATGAATTACATCTAACAAGCTACAATTTGTTCCAGCTCTTACTATTTGCTGCATCAAATGATTCGGAGAAGGTTCTTCAATATTTCGGGAAGCTTCCAAATCCCTTTAAAGGAAGGTAATATGGTTCATGTGATCTTCCTTACTGAGTGTCACTGTAGAATATGCTTGTGTATTTCCCAAGCATAGTTCAACCTTGACTCTCCCTTCCATTCTTTGTTCGATCTACAAGGCTATAGAGGATGTTGAAGTGCATCATTTTTAGTTCTTCATTTTCCTTTTTCTTCTTTTTAAAAGTGGATAAGTTCTCTGTGGTTTTTCGTTTCCAATCACTCACCACTTTCTTGGCTTCATATTCGTGATTTTTTCTCCATTCTAGCGCCTTCTTGGGTTACCTTTATCCCAAGTTTAGCTTTCGGGGAGAAAATTGTCCATAATGTTCGTCTTTCTTTTCCAGGCTACAATGGCTTTTCCACTTGGGATGGAGGGCTGTGGACGTGTGGTTTTAGGTTGGTTTCTGTGCAGGTCATGTTGTTTGATCATTCATATGCAAGTTTTTGAGCATGGCAAATGCTCTTGCTTTGATTCAAGTGACTGCTGGGGAGAAAGACAGAGAGACTGATTCTGAGAAGTCACAACTTTTGTTGTTCCAACGTTCCACTTTGGTAGTACATATTTTAGTCTGTGCAAAGAGTTTGGGGGAGTTGAGACTCTCACTCCTTGCTCATCTTCATGTTTATATCTCTACTTCTTGTTTAGGGATTATTGGTATTTGGCATTGCACTTTATATGTATACAGATGTCCTGCTCGGCTGATAATTTCCGAATGGATTTGGTGCAGATTATCTTTGTTTACGTACAGCTGGATAATGAAGATACTGGCAAACCTGTTGCAGATTATTTTGGTGTCACAGGGCGTGCCTACGGTACAAAACTTGCACCATCTATGAAGTTCTACTCTTTGCCTCTTGAACTTTTCCCGTGTTGTTAATTCTTTATTTGCTTAAAAATAGAGATTGTAGTTAGTCTACATTGAGCATTATGTTCACTGTATAGGTTATTGCGTACACACACAGGAAATGAGGGCGTAAGAAATCCTTTCTTGATGGAGAAGCTAACTTTGGATAAATTGAAGGTAAATGGAATTTTATCTTAATTTTCGTTAAATAAACAGATTTCCTATTATCTAGAAACCTGTGTTATAATTGTTCCTTTTATTTGTCCCTCTCTAATTTGAATCTTTTTGGAAGAGCTGTGGTAGGACTCTCTTACTGTTTCAATCATGAATATAGGCTTTTGGAGAAGATTTGTGGAAGTCATCGCTTAAACCCTTTTACAAATCTGATCCGATCCCTGAAAACTGTAAGTCGTCGTTACTTTTCATACTCTTGCTTTTCATCTCCAATAGTTTTGGCTTGCAATTTCAAATCTCTTGATCTGACTTGTGGTTCTCTCATATCAAACAGAACGATGATGATGTGAAGATAGTTGTTGGGTACAACTTTGATGAACTAGTCCTGGATGAGTCAAAGGATGTTTTTGCTTGAGGTCTTATTCTCGACTTGAGATATACGTTCCATAAGCAATATGATTGTCCTTATGGGATCGGAATCTTACTCACGATGCTGTTCTTTTTTCTCTTAGATTTATGCTCCTTGGTGTGGTCACTGCCAATCATTGGAGCCCATCTTACAATAAAGCTAGCTAGACATTTACGAGAAATTGACTCCATTGTCATAGCCAAAATGGATGGAACAACAAACGAGCACCCCCAGAGGCAAGGTAACTGCAGGATTCTTACCTCTTGTTTTTCTTTGTTCTAATACATCTGAATCAGCGTCCCATGCTTGGATTAAATGCAACCTTATTGTTTGGAAGCTTTTACAAATATTGTCTCTGTGCTCTAGGCTCGATGGGTTCCCGACAATCTCTGTTCTTTCCAGCTGGAAATAAAAGCTTCTCGATCCTGTAAAGTCATATGCATCTTTTCGAGTTTTAATTCTATATATATATATGTATATATATATATGTATATATATATATATATTGTACATATGTATATATATATGCTGTGGCCATACATATATATGTTTATGTGTATACATATATATGTATATGTATATATTCATGTCTTGTATCTTACTGATGTATTTTGCTTTTTACCCAAATTCTGAAAGAAAAGTGCATTCATTTTGTAGGATGCTTTTTTTGCAGATTTACTGTTGACGTGCAGATCCGCTACAGTGGTAGCATTCTATAAGTTCTTGAAGAAGCATGCAGCAATACCATTTCAACTTCCGAAGCCAGCATCAACCCCAAAGGCAGACGGTTCTGATCTTAAAGATTCTTCTGAGAGTAGCACTACCAAGATTTAAAGTTAGATGAATTATAACTAGAGTTTCCACATACTATTAGAGTTTAAGTTATATGGGTTAATAGTTATTATATTGGACATTCGATAGATAGTATCATGGAGAATAGATGGAGGAGGGAAGTTGAAAGTTAGCTGTAGAGAAACTTTGTGTCCTTCCCCAATCCTTGGGGCACACCCGGTGTTAATGAATGATGTATTCAATTCGGATAGCAGGGGTTGGAGACTCAAGTTGCGATTCGTGCTTTGTTAGTAGAAGCTCTTGTTAGGTACAAGGCCTATTCTGAAATTGTTTTGTCATACTTGATCCTCAGTGTTACATCAGGTAATGCCATTACCAGATTGGTCAAAACTCAAAAAAGGGGTTTTTATCCCAAATAACCCTATACTTGAAGTAAAATTCTTGAAGATGATCCCCGTGACATTAGGCCACTTTTTGGGGTGACATAGAAGCTCACTTCAGGGTATTCGCTCGGTAATTTGGGGTGACATAGAAGCTCGATTTAGGGTGGTCACTTGGTAATTTGGGTGAGTGAAGTGTAGTGAAGGCGTAAAGCGTGAAGCGTGAGTGTGAAGTGTGAGTATCTATCTTGAAGATGGGCTACATTCTTGCCTATAGCAACCCCCCTTAGTTACTATAATAACTCAGCTAGATTATCATATTGGCAACATACACAATATATTGTACGTTTTACACAAAATGGTGGAAATTACGCATCACCCGTTATAGGCATAGATGGTCGGGGGTGAGCCATAGATGGTTAGGGTTTTTTTTCTCTAGTAGATAATGTGCGAGTAACGCACCTATGTTGCGAGATGCAGAGCTGCGTTGTGAGCCGTGTGAGTAGTGCACTATATCCGTGACCGCACCCCATTCTCACCTGTTATAATTTTCTTGCAAAGTTGCAATCTTCATTTTAAAGTTATTGCATAGGTCACTTGCGCTGATCTTATTTCAGGTTATGTGGAGCTTAGCTTTGATATGCACGATGATCGTAAAGTTTGTCTTTGCTTCCGGAGGTAAAACATTGTGTTGAGGGCTACTCCCAATAACCCTCCCCCGCCCTCCTAATTTCTTTTGAAAATTTTAACTTTAAATTTTCCCCGAAAATAATTTTATGGTTTGTTTCTTTGTTCGCTCCTCCTTTAGTCGTTTTTAATTTAATTTTGGATTTCTTTTACAAATGATCTCTCTTTTAACAACTTTCCTCAAATATAATATTTTTTAATTTTTTTCTCACAATACCTTTTTTCCAGTTGAAAACCTCTCTCAAACAATTCCCAAATACTTTGATACTACTCCCACACAAGTCCATATTTAAACACTTTTTTTTGTTTTTGTTTCCTTCAAAAATTCGTGCATGTAAACGCACCAACATAAAACGTAAAGCGGTGATAAGGTGAGCGTTAAATAAAATTATATCTTTTTTTCACATTCTAGGCTACTCTTCGCCACCATCCAGTCGTGCACAAAACTGCTGTAAGTCTCACTACATCAATCACGTTCATTCAATTTAAATGCACTATCGTAAATAATACGAAAAGTCAAACCAATAAAACTAGGTATACCTTACATGTCAAGAAAGGAGTATTTAAGACAATTAGTGTATTAAAAATACAAAAAAAATTAGTTGTTTGCATTAACAAGGAAAGATAATAAAGATCCCGAATAAAAGCGCCCGTAGGCCGCAACACCGTTAGATTAAGTGACTTAACGCGCGTGATTTGTAAAGTCCCTAACTGCTCTCTTTACTTCTATCTTTTACGCTCTTCACTTGCGTGTTTGCGTCAATTGTGGTGGTCTCCTTTGTTCATCTTTCACTCTCCCTCTCAACTCATATTTCTCTCACCCTTTTCTTGCTTGCCTAAAACATTGACTCTCTCTCTCCTCTCTCTTATATCTTCTACTTCACATCCCCAGATCTACCACATTCCACATACACATGCAGCTCCATCACCATCCATCAAACATCATGGCCAATTCATTCATCTTTTTTTCTCTCTCCCTCTTCCCTCTCACTCAACTACCACTTAGCAACCTCCACAGATCCACCCTCTCCTTCTCCTTCCCCATCCTCTCAACTTCCCCGCTGATTCCATCCCTTCTCCTGCATCATCACCATCTCCTTTGTCCCACATTACCCCACCCCCTTCCGTATCTCCCGCCGAATCTCCAGACTCCGACGTCCCCTATCTCTCCGCCCACATCCCCGTCGTCGTCGCCGGCTCCTGCGCCGGATGCGCCGGATGATGCGTTTGCGGCGGAAGTGAGCAGATGGCGCAAAAGGAGAACTCTTCCGGCGGAATCGAGCGGCGACATAAAGCGGGCGTTGCGTTTGGAGTTATTGGTGCGGCGTGTGTTGTGGGTGTTGGTGGGTGGATTTACAAGAAACGTCAAGATAATCTCAGGAGAACTCAGTATGGCTATAATGCTAGAACTACCATGATATGAGACTGATAGGAAAAAAAAATAAGTTTTTAATTCTTTGGATTTGATTATTATTATTATTATTATTATTATCATTATATACTGTAGGAGATTTTTTGTTATTGTTTACTAAATTTTTAGGGAATTAGTATTGATTTCTCCTTGGATGGCGGTGATTTTGGGTGTTGAATAATTCAGCTGTTCTTATTCTTTGATGAATTATTGAACAGGGGTCAGATGTTAATCGTTTTTTTTTGTCAAATTATAGACAATGTAGTAGTATATACTTTTTATTTTGTTTATTAAATAAGTGAATTTTTTAATGGGTTCTGCTTGTTGTTTAATCATGTACATTGATTTTAGTTTGATTATTTGGTTATGGGATTGCTGATTTTGGGGATTCGAATTTAGGATATTTGGATCTTGCCCCAGTTTTATTGAGTATAACACAGCAGTATGGCTTAGAGCTCTGACTTATTCCAAAACGTTTGGGTTATAACAGGGGGATTATGAGAAGAAATCATGGGGGAAATATGAGGGTTTTTGAAGTAGCGTAAGAGTTTTTTATTTTGTAAAAACTTATATAGATTCCTGGCCCACACTAAATTAGTGTCTCAGCACAATATAAAAAAATGAGATTAAAAAGCATGAGTAGATATAGACGTGAGAAGCATTTATGCTGAAACCAACAAAGAAAAGTTAAACTAGGTCACCAAGTGAAAATTTCATCATGATAAACTAATGCGAGAAAGAGATTACTATATTAAAAAACAATTCTTATAGTAGATATTAACTGTATAGTATCTTCAACATTTTAAAAGTTACTATATTTAAAAAAGATTCTTATGTTATTTAATAAGTGTTTTCCCCCCAATAATAATATTATTTGACTGCGCCCAAATAACACAAACTAACATTTTTTTTTGTTTTGAATGTAGGATGAATATCTCTTTGGCCAAATTGTGGTAAAATTTAGGAAAGAATCGATCCTCATTATAAGAGGTGGAAGTACTACTCCAACTCCGGAACTAACCTTAACTCTTAAGTTTTTGAGTTGTGTATTAAAATTTATAATAGTTAGTATAAATTTTGAATTTGCTGCATGGCTACACAGAAAGAGGTGTGATAAACCAAGTCAGGCGGCTCTTTGGGTGAATAAGTACTGAATCGAATCGGGCGAAATGGACAAGTTTCACGAACCGAAGCAAACAAAATGAATAAGTTCGAATCAACTGGCGAATCGGAACCGAGCCGAATCTGAACCAACTGATCTGAATTAGTATTATTAATTACAAGTAGAGTAATATTTTTATCATCATTGATAATGATAATAATTAATAATATTAATGATAATGATAATAATAATAATATTAATACTAATACTAATAATATGCATAATAATATTCTTATGAATTGAGTAATATTAATAATAACAAGCAGAATAATAATGATATGAAGTAATAATATTATTAATATAATATTTTCCTCCAAGAGTCGCTTATTCGCAAGCTCAATATATACAAAACCAATAGCATGTTTCACGCCTCATACCGTAGGGAATAATATGATGCATTTACCCCTAATTCCTTAAGAACAATCACCGACTTTTCAATTTACAAAATACAAAAACTATATTTACATACATTTGACTACTCCTATATTTACAAAACTATATTTGACATATATTTAAAAAAATACAAAACTATATTTGACAATAATAATAAAAATAATAATAATAATGATAATAATAATAATAAGAATATAATAAAAATAATAATAGTAATAATAATAATAATAGTAATAATAATAATAATAATAATAATAATAATAATAATAATAATAATAATAACAATAATAATAATAAGAAGAAGAATATAATAATATCAATAGTAATAATAATAATAATAATAATAGTAATAATAATAATAATATTAATAATAATAATAATAATAATAATAATAATAATAAAATAAAATAAATAAATAAGTTAGTCTCGTGATCGATCTCGAACCGGAAGCTGAATAAAGCTCGAACCGAACCGATCGATCCAATCAACCAAGCCCGAAACCGAATCTGACGGGACCAATCTGAATCAATCGAATTTATTTATTCGACCCAAAAAAAGGCGCTTAATCCAGATTATTCGATTCAACTATTTACGAATCAATCTTAGAAGAGAGACAATCAAACTTGGTTGAATAAAAAGAAGCCCGAAGACCAAGTACTCCTCGCTTACTTGTCCTATTCTAAAAGTAATACTTTCTCCGCTTTTCAAAAAGTAATATTTTCCGTATTTTTTTATCTTTCTTACTTAAAACTTGATAAGATTAACAATTGTAGATAATATTTTAAATTCTTCCTCAATATATAAGAAAAAAATATAGTTATGAGGGTCTTATTTAATTAGTATTCAACTTTTACTAATATGTAATGAAATATATTTAAGGTTGAATAAAGTGCGACGACAAACACTTGTACAGCAAAGAGAAAGATAAAAAAATACGGGAGGAGTGAGTTGTAAGTTCAAACTTGGGCCTAAATATACTCGAATTCCTAAATGCATGTCTTTACATAACCGCTAACATCTACTACAATAGTTAACCGCTATTAGATCAACTAATTTTTTCGAAGAAGCTCTAAGACAACAAATAAACCAGTTACTCTTAAAAAAGGAACTCATGGCCTAGATTTGAAGCAAAGAATTAGTTCATCCGCCTTAGTTCCACTTCCATTTTATTTCCTTTATACATTTATACCTTCAATTTCAATTGCTTTACTGAATCTCTTATTACTTGTTCTTTACAATAGAAGTTTAATTACACCCTTATGTAGCCATACTCCATTTTCAATCCATACAGCATTTCTGTTATGTTGTTGCAAACTCTCTTTTTTTTTATCCCCATCAAGTCTTCAAGGTTCCTATTATTGATATTGGAGATGTAGGAAAACATTTTATTTTCCTAATATGCTAATGAGAATATTATAGTGTTTAGAAAAGGTTGTGTATTAGAAATGTTCTCAAAGACAAATCTTCAAAGACATTTAAGGGTTTACCCCCTGTGGCTAACTTTGGCCTCCATCTTGGGGTTCCAATAGATGTAATGGAAAAGAAATCAGTTCATTTTAGCTTTATAATATACAAAGTTGGACAAAAGATTCATGACTAGAATGTGCTACCATTATCTATGCCGTCTAAAATTATTTTGATTAACACTATCCTTGTTGCTATGGCCTCCCACATTATGTCTAGTTTTCGGTTGCCCTTAGGAATCACAGGGGAAATTGAGTCGCTTTTGCATTCCTTTTTATGGGTTAACAAGGGCGGAAAGGTATTAGTTGGGTTAAAAAAAGGTATTACTCAATTTTTCCTAAGGGAATGAGTGGTTTGGTATTCGTTCTCCAGCAATAGTTAACTCATGTTTTTCGATGAAGCAAGCGTGGAGAATTTATAAATTTTCAAATTTGTTGATTTCCAAGCTCTACCATGCAAAAGGAAAACGTTATTGAATATGGGTTCCACTCACACTAGCTCCTTATCTTTATCATGGGGCTTCGTGAGGTATCCGTAATGCGAGAAAGACGGTTGTTTAAAGGTTGTGCATGGAAAATTGGTAATGGTAGAAATGTCAATGCCTTTTCTAATAAGTGGGTGCATAATAGAATTCCACGGGCAAGTAATAATATGACTCTACGAGAAATTCAAAAGTTAAAGGTTTCGGATGTGATTAATCCTCTCACTCTCTCATGGAATCACCAACTTGTGAGACGTTGTTTCACTTTTTAATGATGCTCGAACCTATCTTGTCCATGGAATTGCCTACTAGCAATGAGCCTGACTACTTGTACTGGACTAGGAGTAGCTCAGACAATTTCACAATGAAGAGTGCTTATGCCATGATGGCTAAGGATATGTTCTTAGGGACTGAGGAGTATGATGTCTTTAGCCAGCCAGGTTTGAACTTGTTCAAGTGTATTTGGCATATGTCGTTCCCTCCTAATTGGAAAGTGTTTCTATGGAAAGTTGTTCTTGATAGGCTTCCCACCAAAGCTAACTTGGCTAAGAGAGGAGTGGATCTCGGTCCATATTGCCGGGATTGTGGTAATATTATTGAAAGTCGAATCATATTTTTAGGGAATGCTCTGGATCAAGTTCTTTTTGGAACCAAGTTACTATCTTGGATCCTTCATTTGCATATGATCCTTAAACAACAAAGGTTGGATCATTAGTCATATCATGCTTTTTCGAAGCGAGGATGATTTTCATAGTACACGTTTGGTAACCTTTTCCATAGCATTATGGAGTTTGTGGACACACAGGAATGACAGAATTTTTAGACCAACAACTACCAACATGTCGATGGCTCAATGTATGGTTCAATATTAGCAAACTCAAATAAAATGGAATACTCAATCTAAGGTCTCGGGACTTAGCTTTCTCCACCCTCCACAGGCGGAGTCGCAGTCCCCTCCGGGTTTCTTGGCGGCCTCGATAGGTCATTACAAACAAGGAGCAACTGAAGCGTGATAATTATGTTTGATGGAGCTTGGTCCAAGAAATATAAATCCATGGGAGCTGGATGGTGTTTGATAGGAAATAATTCATCTCCTACTTCTGGTGTGCCCAATGTGCTTTCAAGGAAAGGTGGAACTTATGGCAATGCATGCTCGACGTTACAAGCGAGAATCCATTGCTTGTCTCAATGCGATGGAATGGGCGGTAGCCAACAGGTCCAACATGTTTTGATGCTAACGGATTCCGTTAACCTTATTTCTATTTTGCAGGTACTATTCTCCCTCCTATCTATCTTACTTGGACAACAAACAAGATTATGGACCATGCCAAAGGATTTAATTGGTGCATGGTGCGTAAGGTCCCAAGACACGGATCGTAGAAGCGGATAACATCGCCAACTTTTACATGAAGTCAATGACAATTTTCGCGAGTTGATTTGCTTTAAGTTTGTTTTTAGTTTTAAGATCTTTCTTTCAACCCAGTGTCAAAAAAACAAATGTACTGCTTTTCAAAAAGAAAAAAATTATGTCTTAGATATCTATCATATTTAGAGAAGTATATTTGCGAGGAATTCAAGTTGATCTTGTTTCTCCCATAAAACTTTCACTATGTAATGCGATTCTCATGTCTAACATGGTCCCTTTGGGGGAGAGCTTCAAATAAGTCGTTGATTTAGGGAAGAAATTGTATTGTCAACAATATATTTTTTTGGGACAAATGCTTAACGAGATCATGACAAGTTAGCAAAGGAAATTAAGGCGATCGTAACTACGTGCTTTGTAGGTATGCTAATTGAACTCTTTCCCCCGGGCATCGTATGAATATTGCACCACTGGAGGAATCCCTTGCCTCCCGATCGTCCGAACTTGTCCAAATTATGCTTTTGTCCACTAGTTGCTCGTTTTGTAATATCGCTATTAGGATGTGAGAATCAGTTAAAATAGTCACCCACTCTATATGAGCTTGAGCGACCCACTAGAGCCTGTAAAGGCGGGCCAATGCCCTCTCGCATGAATTGTGGAGATTGTTGTCCCATAAGTGCGCCTCCTATTAGCGGGAATCATTCGGGATTTTGTTGTTTGCAGGACCCGACTCATCCCAACTTTATATTAGGAGGATTTATGCCACAAGCCATCAACTAATAGGAACCTCGATTGTATTAAGACATCAACTATTTAAGTCGCATGGTTGCCCAAAATGAATATAAATAATCTTGGAGGTGTTGGCCCTTCGGCCTCGGGAAGGGGTGAGGGTCTATCCCACAAGATGGTCGGGTTAAGTAGTGTATCGGAGGCCTTATCGGATCGAGAATTGTCGACAATATTATTGATCGAGCATCCATATAATTTAATCGATACTTCTAAAAGCTAAAGAGGTCAAATTAAGTTGCCTAGGCAGCAATAACTGTTTTGTTGGGATAAATTGTTATATCCGGTACCTTAGGAAAAAAAATTATTATTTTGCGGGAAAATGTAAATTTCTTATTGTACTTTGATAGGTATGTAAAAGGTTGAGAATAATTTTCTCTTGTAAAAGAAAATAATCCTCTTAAAAAAACATTTTCTTTCTAAAGGAAGGAGAGCCACGTCTTCCTCTCATTTACTTACCTTCCTATTTCTCTTCTATTATTCAACCTCTCCTTATTCTATCTTTTTGTAGACGTCCATTCGTGTCTTTTTATCTCTATTTTTTTATTCTTTTCTTGTAAGAAATCAAAAAAATAAAAACTACGGTTTTTCACCAAGTACCCCCGCGTTTTTGGGAAATTCACGAGTTACCTTCGCACTTTTTGAAAATACACCTAGTACCCCTCGGGTTCATGATAATACACCCAAATGCCCTTAATGACTAACGACGGTTAACTCCGTTAGTCTTAACCCTAATTGAACCCTAATTCGCCCTAATTAACCTAACTAAACCTTAACCCCTAACTTCAAACCCTAACCCTAACCCACCACCACCCAACCACCCAAACCACTCCGCTGCGGCCAAGACAGACCCCCACGCCCCCTGTAGCCCCCCACCCCCGTAGCCACGCGACCCCGCTTCCCCACCCCCTGTCGCCCAAGATCCCCCTCCCCCTCCCGGGCCCCTAACCCCGCAGCCCCAAGCGAGCGCCCCCACCCCTCCCCCGTAAACCGAAACTCGGGTTGAAAATAAAAAATTAGGGTTAATGACTAACGGAGTTAACCGTCGTTAGTCATTAAGGGTATTTGGATGTATTATCATGAAACTGATGGGGTACCCCTTGTATTTTGAAAAGTGCGAGGGTACCTCGTGAATAAACCGAAAACTCTGGGGTACTTGGTGAAAAAACCGTAAAAACTAATTAACATTTGTATTCTCCATTCATAAATCTTTGTAACTAAAATCATCCTTTGTGACGTGCCAGCGCTCAACATTTTTTGCCAGCCGGTTTCACCAAATGCTCTTATCTCTCGGCAAAGATCGTGTGAGAGTGCAGTTATGCTTTGGATGCTTCGCCATAGAATACATCGAGTCGGTTCGAAAAGTTTTCGGTAAAACTAAATAGAAGCTAATATGTGAGATCGTTTTTGTCGAATCATTCCTTAGTGCATTCTTTTTTCTTAGTTATGTTTGTCAAGTTATGACCATGCAGATCTCCACCAATTTGGTAATAGCCCAATTTAAAGTCCAACACTTTAGTAGATCCTCCATGACTAGCTAAAATATTTTATTTTAGCTATTACATTACTCCCTCGTCTTTTTTTATTGCTTTTTTTTTTAATGGGAAGGAGAATGACCTTATCTAGAACTCAATCCGCACGGTAATCTTGGCTTAGCATTTGCAGGCCGGACACTTGAGAGTAGGGAAGAAAGGAACGGGGAATCCCTACCCCCCAAATACCACGAGTTGGGAGAATTTCAATTTGTGACCTAAAGGTAACAAAATGAATCCCCAACCAACTACACCAAGCAGCTTGGTTTCGTCTTTTTTACTTGTTACATTTCATTTTGGTTTTGGTGTTGTATTTTAGGAGGTGTATTTGTAGGTGGGGCGTGTTGGGGCCACACACTTTAGTAATACTCCTCTGTCTTTTTTGTTGTTACATTTACTTTTGTACACGGGCCCGGAGGGGTGGGGGTCCGAGTGTTGATAAATCATTTTTGTATAGAGTTTTAAGCACCTTTAGGTTGCATTATTAGAGCATATTAGTTCATATAGTTGCATTTTAGGATTCATTAGTATTAATTATCTATTTTGTGCTCTATTATGCTCGGTTTGTGGTTTTCTTAATGTTTCGGTAGTTTTATATCTATTTGGACGCTTTCGAAATAATTTTGGACGATAATTCTTACAGTGGAAGAATTGATTGATGAATATATGCTCATGGGTGTTTTTCTTGAGCCTTATAATCATATGAAGTGAAGATAACTTCTATAAGGATCACGGCATATCTCCCACGAGTGAATTTGAGGTTGAAAACGAAGAAATACGTTAGTTGCAAAGTGATAAGAACCGACATATGTTCACTATTTTGATCATAAATTGAAGTTTTGTTGGAAACTAGACTTAGCTTGAAGCGCTTCACAACTATAGGTGCGACTCCCAAGACGATGCCTAGAGCTCGAGATACATCCTTCGGAAAATGACCCAAAAAGCGGCACACGCCTGTGCCCAATGGTTGCTTTCTTCGCTCTTGTCGCAGCTTGTTTACTTGCTCGCTGGCTCGCCGGCACACAATGGTCGGCCTTTCGCCTGAGCTTTTGACGCAAATAAGGGGCTCGGGTCATTGTCGGACCCAACATATTATCTACTATCATTGCCGATCATTGAACTTCCTTGTATTAGTTTTATTTTCTTATTTCAGTTTTCTTTTACTTATTTGGAGATTAGATTAGAGGAAAATAATACGCAAAAGGATATTTATTTTGGGGTCTCTCTCTTGCTTTATTATTCCTTTGGAATAGTTTTACGCTCTCTTCTCTTTTTCTCCATGAACCCTAATTCTTGTTTATCCATTAAAAATGAAATCCTTAGAGGTATTTTCTTCTTTTCTCACTTTTATTGATTGATTTATTTGAATTATGTTTTCATTCTTAGATTTAGTTTTCATTATTTCATTCATGTTTGAGTAGTTTATTTTCTAGGGTTTTGGGAATCTATGTTTATACTATGACTCATTAATAATATTTGTTGATAATTTAATTGGTCATTCATGTCTCTAATTGATTAGGTTTTTATTGTCAATCTTGCAACTCGATCAATTGTTTGATTATATCTTGTTAACGAGGGTTAGAATCGAAAGATCAACTTTTTAGAGGCGTACCTACAATTAGCAATTCATATTATGTTAGCGAATTGTATTGCATATATTGAATTGAGAGCATTTGACCGTAGGATTAACAATTGCTCTAAATATGTGACTAATTAAATTGTTGATGATATTTTGATTGATTGTGAACTATAAACATGGTGAACCATTGCCTTAGATCGTTTTTATTTGATTATCATTATTTCCATTAGTTTAATTCCTTCAATCCCAATCCCGTGACTTTGTTTAGTTTTTCCAATATGAAAGCTAAACTAAAATAACCACCTTCTTTGGATTCGACCCTACTTACACTACTATATTGTTAGAAGGTTTGCTAGGATTTATCTTTGACATGTATGCGACAACCTATCAAGTGTACTTCACAAACAATTAGTCAAAAATATATGCAATTAAACTTTGTTAATGAATCATGTACATACACCCAAAAATAGAGAAAAAGCCATCTTCATCGGCTCAATTCGGATCATCTTTTATGAATTACAATCTTTCGAAAAAAAATCACCAAAATAAAAAAATTGAATCTTTACGCGCATTTTGAATCACCCCGGAAATAAGATTTAAATCTTCATGAACTTGAATCCTTCGACCATTGATGACGTTAGAAGGGAGAGAAGAGTACATGCAAACAAACCCGGTTCTTCAATCATCATTCCAAAATCAAAAATTCGACAAATCGATTCCCAAAACAAATTAAAAAAATCATACGAAAATATATACCAATTTTGAAAACCATACGAAAAAAAAGAAAAGAAAAACATTCGAAAAATTCTGGAAACCCAATTTTCGAAAATCAAGAACAATATATACCAAAATTATTTTTGAAATCCAAATTTTTGAAAATATAAATTCAAGATCAAACTCAACATAAGATTGAGAGAAAGGGGAGTGGGGGCTTCTTGTCATATTCATCTATTTGTTCCTTGTACAGATCTCACATTGGAGATTCTTGTCGATGACGAATTATAGATCAAACAAAGGGAGGATATGAAATCAAAGCGAGGAAAACCTCAAACGTCACAAAGATTTGATAATCAACATTAGAGTTTCCAAAATTCTTCAACGGCGGAATTAATGATCGATAATGCAAAAGATAATTTAAGAATCAACACTAATTTTAAATTTCTCTTACCTCCATTGTTTCTCTTAGTTCAAAATTTATCTCTCCTCCATTTTTTTCTTACCTCCAAATTTCTCTTTCCTTCAAGGCGGAATTAATGATTGATATGCAAAAGATGATTTAAGAATCAACACTAGTTTTAAATTTATCTTACCTCCATTGTTTCTCTTACTTCAAAATTATCTCATCCAATTTTCTTACCTCCAAATTTCTCTTTCATTCATGGTTTCTCTCCCAACATAGTCAATCAAAATAATGAACGTAGAAATATGATTTGAAAAAGTTAGGCTTCATCAATGGCATAAATAAATATTGAAGTTTCGATATTCATCAATGGTGGACTTATTTTCACATTTTGAAATCAATATTGCGGTTTCAAAATGAGCATTACCTTGTTATGCTCATTTGAGAAAATGAGCAAAAATGTTTGCGCATTTAAGGCAAAAGTGTTTACTCATTTTTCAAATGAGTAGAATTGTTTTCCCATCGCGAGAAAGTTTGCTCATTCGAGCGGATGCGTTTAGAAATGAGTATAATTTTGCTCACACAGTGCCCGAGTCTTTATTAAGACGGGTGCATATTGATGGATTAGGGGACTTCCGGGACGCATTCAAAGTCGCAGTGAGGGAAGAGTGGTAGCCCATCCTGTCCTATTCTTTGATTGATTGTTAGTTCTAATAAAGATACCTGTTTCCAAAGTCATCCGCCTTCGTGGGCAATAGGCCTCGGTAGAGCGGCAAGGGAGGAGTTCATACCCGCTTACCTTCGGGAGATTTGACCCACTAAGTCCGGCTTTCTTGTGAAAGTCATTTGGAGAATTTCAAATGAGCAATAAGCAAAAAATAGTCTTTGGTGTATGTGAATTAACAAAGAAGAAACAATTTCATGTAGAACGTCAGAGAAGAAAATGTAGAGAACTTCTCTATTCACTGGAATATGAATCACGGTTCCATTAGTTGGAAAAGAAGAAATTATAGGCTACTTTATAGTAGCAAAGCAATACAAAGTAAGAAAGTAAAAGTTTGTTACAAGATGTAACAACTTATCATTACAATAATGAGAAAAATAGAGAGGGGGAGAGCCGAGCTAGCTATTTATTGTTTTTAGTCTTCATATCCCCCTTCAGGCGGGACGTAAGATGAATCAACAAGTCCCAGCTTGGAGACAAGAAATTGATGCTAAGGGCCAAGGAGAGCCTTGGTAAGGAGATCTACTTAGTCAAGATGATTGGAAACATGAGAGGTTTTGATGAAAACCCAACTTCTATTTGCTCTCGGACATATATAGTGACAATCTCTCTTCAAGTGCTTAGTTCTTTCATGGAAAACCGGATTACGTGCAAAATGTTGAGCGGCCATATTATCACAATGCAAATAAGTAGGGAGATGAACATGAATCATGGAGTCTTGAAGTAAGCCTTTTAACGAAACAATTTTAGAAGCTGTACTAGACATAGCTACATTACTCTGCTTTTCAAAGAGAGGACTTACTAAATGTTTTCTCGCTTTTTAGTTTTCCAAGACACTAAATGTGAGTCCAAGAAAACACAATATGCACTTAAAGATCTTGCTAAGAAGGTACAAGTGCTTCAATCAGCATCACTATAAGCATTGAGCACCAAATCACTTGTAGAAGAGTAAAATAATCCAAGGTTTAATGTACTTTTCAAGTATCGACCACATATAATGCTTGCTTGTAGGTGTGGCTTCCTTGGACAATGAAGAACCGACTCAAATGTTGAGTGGCATAGGACAAGTCAAGTCTAGTGATATTTAGATAGAGAAGCTCCGCCAACAAGTTTTCTATATTGCTTCGGGTTCTTCTAAAATATCCCCAAACTCGGTAGATAAACCTAAGCCTTTAGGTAATGGAGAACTAACGGTATGGTATTATCAAGTTTTAAAACTTTGATGATATCCATAATATATTTCTTTTGACTCAACAAAGTGCCCGACTTATTTCGATAACCTCTATACCTAAAAATACTTGAAGTTCTCCCAAATCTTTGATTGTAAATGCCCGATGCAATTCAAGTTTGATAATATCATTACGAGATTGAGAAGTACCGATCAGAACCATGTCATCAACATACACCCGAATAGCAATAAATTCTCCATGTAGTTCTCTGGTGAAAAGGGAGTAATCTTGCTTAGATTGAATAAAACCAAGGCTGAAAAGGAACTTGATGAGCTCTTTGTTCCACTGTCTAGATGCCTGTTTCAGGCCATAGAGAGATCTTTTAAGAAGACGAAACTTCATAGTACTTGGCTTTGTCATAACCAAAAGGTGGTTTCATGTATACTTCCTCCTCTAAATAGCCATAGAGGAAGAAATTATTTATGTCCAATTGACATAAAGGCCGGTTTTAGCGATGGCGGGAGATATGATCACTCTAGCTGTGGCTAGCTTTGCTACAAGGGCAAAGGTATGTGTAAAATCTTCACCCTCTACTTGTTGATAACCGGTAGCTAGAAGACAAGCTTTAAATCTCTCAATAGTCCCATCAATCCTGTGTTTAATCTTGAAGACAGATCCAATAGCTTTCTTACCCTCGAGGTAGAGTAGTAAGATCCCAAGTGTCATTTGTTTCAAGTGCCAATAATTCTTGTTGCATAGTTTGTCTCCACTCGGGATATTGACTAGCTTGCTTATATGAAGTAGGCTCGGGAACATGATTGAGATTAGTGCTTCTTGAAAAAAAAGAGAAAATAGAAGACATAGGAAGAGAGTAGGACACACAAAGTCCTGTAGTTTAATAGGTGGTTTTGTGTGTCTCTGGAATGTCTAATAACGGGAACAGGAGGATCAATAAAATGATTTTGTGAATTTGTATCGAGATGGAGAAATATGGTGTTCATGATTAATGTAATAATTGATATTATTATGTGAAGTAGAATCGAAGTAGAAGCGGGATTCAAAGAAGTAGACATGATCGGGAAATATCATGAGTATTTGCAAGAGAAAATATATGTGGAGAATTGGATGAATTATGAAGGTTATGATGAGGTGTATTATGAGATGTAGCATCAAGAGATGTATTATGATGTGCGGACCGGACTTGTTATGTTGTGAATGACTATTAACGGTAGGGAGAAATAAGAAGAGGGGATCATCAACGGAAACGAGGTGTAACCATAGAAGTTGTAGAATTTGATTATAAGATTGGATTTATCATGAAAGGGGAAAGAATTCTCTTGAAAGATTACATCCCTGGTCACAAAACACTTATGAGAGTTCAAATCATAGACTTTAAAACCCTTTTATCCAAAAGGATAGCCTAAAAATATACATTTTTTGGCTCTAGGCACTAGTAGAATAAATGTTTATTGCTGCGGTCATTAAGTGACCAATTGTGGCGGTTTTGACCGCGCAGCAATAGGTAATTAACTTATTGCTGCGGTTTTAAACCGCAGCAATAGGCCAAGATATTGTTGCGGTTCTAACCTAAAACCGCAGCAATAAGTATTTTTTTTAATTAAAAAATGAAACCTATCGCTGCGGTTTTATGTGGAAAGCGCAACAATAAGTTAACTTATAGCTGCGGTTTTGGGAAAAACCCGCAGCAATAGGTGTAGGTACAAAAGAATTTTTTTTTTTTCGTTTTTTAAAATTTAAATATTATAGTAGTTCTCAACAAAAATTACAACACAAAATTAACTCCAACAAACTACACATTCAATTCATATATTCAATAAACATGATAATCTTACAATAATTACCAAAATATAACAAACATAAAAAAAAAAGGAAACAAAACCAAAAAAATGAAAAGAAGAAAAGTACGGTAAGTCACAGAGGTGAAAAGAAAAAAAGGAAAAAGAAAGAAAATAAAAATGAAATGAAAATCTTTTTTTGTTTCTTCTCTCTTCCAAGAGTTGTTCGTGGCTTATTCTTCCAAGGGAAACAATTCCCTGCTTCGCCGCACCTCCTCTAATTCCAAACCTGCATCAAATTTAGCCAGTCCTAAAACAAAATCAGCTACACTAAAAAACAAAAATACAAAAAACTTTAAAAGAAATGAAAAATAACAAAGAGATCGAAAAAACTCCTAAAAACAATTATGAAAAACAATGAGCCACCGTGAAACTCATTGGGCCATTTCAAAGAAATTTCAATACACCACCACTCGACCGACAAAATTCGACCGGAGCAGCGCCAAGCACCGATCTTGTTGAAACTCGAAACTAATGGCGAATCTCGAGAATTTTGACCGCAAAACTGCCCGATCTCGTTGAAACTCGAGAGCTTTAATGGAGGAATCGAACGACTTTAATGGAGGAATGGCGCCCGGGAGATGAGAACGAGTGAGGGAGCGACGAAGGTTGAGTGGAGAGAAGATAGAGAAGAAGATTGAGTGAGAGAGAGAGAAGAAAGTTGAGAAGGAGTAAAAACGGCGCCCAAAATTATGACAAACCCTAGTGGCTCTTTTATTTTATAAAATCAACCTATTGCTGCGGTTCTTTGTAGAAACCGCAGCAATAGATTAAAATTTATTTAAAATAAATATCTCAACCTATTGCTGCGGTTTTGGGTAGAAACCACAGCAATATATCTGGTCAAACCAGTCAAATAACTTTGAAAAATTACCGTTGACGATATCTATTGCTGCGGTTTTCACCTAGAACCGCATCAGCAATATGTTATTTTTGAATTTTTCTTTTTTTTTGACGTGGTTTATTGCTGCGTATGGGTAAAACCGCAGCAATAACACCGCAGCAATAAACAATTATTCTACTAGTGAGGCTAAACTTATCTTTAGACCTATCCATGTTGTATGCATAGCATAAACTTCCAAACACTTTGAGCATAGAATAATCAGGAGGTTTAGACAATAAAATTTCAGAAGGAGTTTTCCAACTCAATACAAGAGGGAAGGCATAAGGTTTATTAAATAAGTGGTGTCAACAAACGGTCACCCCAAAATTTGGAAGGTAAGTTAGCATGGAACTTAAGAGCCCTTGCAACCTCAAGTGCCTATGCTTGCACTCCACACGCCCATTTTGTTGGGGTCTACCAACAATACTATTCTGATTAATAACACCTTTATTCATGAATAATAATGTGAGTCATTGATCTTGAATGATTTCAGGTCCCATTGTCGACCTAACAACTTTAATAGTAGTATGAAACCTGGTTTTCTATTTGAAGAAAGAAACTAGAAATGGTCTTGTAAACTTGCATTTTGTTATGAAGGAGAAAAGTCCAAGTGCACCTACTATGGTCATCCAAAATGGTCAAGAAATATTTGTGAGAGTTTTGTGTTTGTAAGGACCCCATAGGTCAATATGTATAAGATCAAAGCACTTAGTCGCCCTATTTAAACTTCTAGAAAAGGAGCTTTGTAGTGTTTAGCAAAAACACACACTTCACAAACATATTCCTCAAAGTATTGCGGTCACGAATACCTAAGTATTTCATTTTTGACAATAAGATATGACCAAGCCTAGCATGTAATATTTGAAGAGAAGGAACTGTGGATTTGGAAACTTTTGAGGAAGATTTTTTGTGAAGAAAAAGGATATATTTGTGAATCGGAAACAACTATAATAGTAACAATAGGAAAAGCTCTAAGTGCGAAGTATTGAAAGAATCGGGAGATGTATTAAGCAAATACATGCCACCTATTTTAGGTGATGAAACAATAATATGAGAATCATGTTTTGCACTAAAAATACATTCATGTGCCCTCAACATTACTTCAATATTAGCATCAGCAATCAATTTCCCAACTGAAATCAAATTATGCTTAAAACTAGGCACAAACAAAACATCTTTGAGAATTAGATCAAGAGATATAACAATGTTTCCAATTTCAGACACATAAGAGTAACTTCCATCAGGCAAACCAATTGCAATTTTCTTAGACAAAGTTCTTTTATGATCAAATAACTTGTTGTTAAAAGTTATGTGGTCTGTAACTCCTGAATCAATAATCCATATATCAGAGACATGATGATGGTGAAGAAGATACACCTGATGCTGTTGCACAGTTAGCATATGAGACATAATTGTTGGAAGATTCTCCAACAATCTGCTTTCCTTTCATAGCTTTCATGACTTCATGCATGATAGATTGCATCATATTAGACTCAGCAGCATCATGATTATGAGAAGAATAAAGATGGACCAACAACAAATTCCCAGAGGATCATCTCGCTTCATAAGCAGCATGATCATAGCGGATACATGAGCATCAATCTTTGAAGTAACACCATACTTCTTTGTAAACCACTCAGGAAATCCCTTCAACTTGAAACAAGTATCCCTAGTATGTCCTTGCTTCTTACAAAAATCACAAATCCTGTCCACCTTATCTTTCTTCCAATCCTTCTTGTAAGAATTCTTATTGTACTGATGCTTCTGTTGAACAAAAAAACCACTAACTTCATGATTTCCTGGCACAACATTCAGACTACTAATTATCTTCCTTCTGTTTTTCCATCTCGTTGAGCAATATAGAAAGCTCTACTAATGGATGGAAGAGGGATCCATTACAAGGATGCTACTAATTACATTATCAAATCCACTATTGAGACCTAACAAGAAGCGCATCAATTTTTCTTGGGAATCAAACTCGGGCAATCTTTTCAAGAAATCACAGCTACATTTAGACGAGAATACCACAAGTGCAAGATGGCAAACTCCTCAAATTCCGTAACTCATCCCAAAATTGCTTGACTTCCCATAATAGACCATAATAGATTGATTCCCTTATTTAAGATTGTCTAATTCTCGTTTCAATTGATAAATCGAGGACCATTAGATTGTCCATAACATTCAGGCAATTTCTCCCCATAGTTGAGCGTAACTTTCAACGAAAGTAAAATTCTCACCGATTTCATCGTTCATAGAATTCATCAACCAACAAATTACAAGATAATCACACCTCATCCAGCAATTATAATCCGTATGCAATTCATCGGGTTTAGCAATCGTTCCTTCAACAAAACCTAGTTTATTTTTCGCAATCAAAGCTCTTCTAACATTCAGGTTTCCGACTAATGAAGTTACTACCATTGAGGTTGATAGAAACTAGCTTATTAATAGTTTGATCGGAACTAGTAATGTAGTAAGGATCATTGTAAGCAAGACTTACATTTCCAAGTGATTGAATGATTCAAATTTGAGTTAGAATTTGAATCGCCTCCATTATCGTCACGATTGATTTCAATTTCCACCATTTTTGCGAAAATTGATGAATTCGGGAGTTTCGACAAAATATACAAACGTTTTAATGAAAGGAAACACAAATTTTGAGCAAAACGCCTTCCGATACCATGTGAATTAACAAAGAAGAAACAATTTCATGTAGAACTATAGAGAAGAAAATGTAGAGAGAACTTCTCTGTTCACATAATATGAATCACGAGTTTCATTAGTTGGAAAAGAAGAAAGCGTAGGCTACTTATAGTAGCAGCAATACAAAGTAACAGAAAGTAAAAAGTTTGTTACAAGATGTAACAACTTATTATTACAATAACGAAAACTAGAGAGAGGGAGAGTTGAGCTAGTTATTTATTGTTTTTAGTCTTCATAGTGTATCATGGTCCATGAGCATAATACTACCGGGTTTACTATAAATTTTTCTCGACATAAAGTTGGTAGCTAAGGTGGTGTCACTGGTGTGTGGGCAAGGGGATGATATAAGTGGAACCGGGGAAGGAACTAAGCATGCATGACCTTAGAAAAAAAGCTACGCATCGACTAACATCTTTCATTATAAAGCAAAACTCAAGACAAGCTGCAAATCTCGTATTATTTCGGCTTTCATTAAACCAATATATCAGTACAAACTAGTGTATGGAAAGCAGATTACTTGTACAAAGTATTACAAATCTTTTGTCAGGGGGAACGGGAAAGTAGTAAAGGAGAAAAAAGATCAATAAATACAATCTTCTAATCATGCAAAATTTTGATTATTCTTTCATATACAAATAAATGAGTATGTAAACAAAAAGAAAAAAAGAAACGAAAAAAAGGTATAAGTGGGTCATTATCTAGTATAGGATATCAATATATCATGTAAGTAAAACTAAATGTGCAAAGCTTCAATCACTGGAATATTGTTTCAGAAATCTGGTTCGGGTTGATAACAAGACCATGAATCTTCTCCCTTTGACCGAATACACTTCGACGGGCTACGGTGGGTGGTATAGGTAGCTCCACATTTGAAGGTATAGGAACTTCCCGGGAGTGACCTGAAATGCACAAAGCACCAGAATCATCCTGTTCCCAGTACACTTCTACCATAACACCTCTAGGATTTTCTGCAGATTCTGTTCCTGGTATCCCTACATACCGAGCTCCAACAGGTATCTGTATGCAAAATTATCAGGGTTTGAGGTCAGTTTAGAAAGCTCTTTTCACTTCTAATCGTATCAGAGTGAGGGAATTAAGCACATTTTGTTTTATCGTAATTTGTGACATTGAACATACATACCTCAACCGAGGTTTCAGATGTAGTGAGGTTTAAGGTGACCAATTTTCCCCTCAGCAGCAGCACTTTCCACCTCGGCTTGTCTTGCAATATTTAGGAAAACTTCTTCCAGACTGGTAAGAGCAAGCTGGATATCAGCTATACCGAATTCTTCTTCCCTTGCTTGAAGCTCTTCAAAAAACACCTGTTTACACAATAAATCTTGAAGAATTTACTAAGCAACAAGAGCAGCAATATTTTCAGAAGAAATGAAGTCAGTGACTAAGGCTCCGTTTGGTTCGACAGATTCATAGTCAATGGAAAAGGAGTTTCCATAATAAAAAGTTTCCAAGGAAAACACAATTGTAGATAAGTTTACCTTTGGTTTAGTTCATTGGATAAAAAGTAAGAGATAAAAAGAAGAATATAAATGAAAGGAGGGTGGATGGGAGGAAGGAAAAGAGGAAGGTGAAGAATAGGGAGGAATATGTCGCATTCCTTCCTTTAAGAATTAAGAAAACTGTTTTTCCACCCCTTATAAACCAAACTAAGGAAAATGAAAAACACTTTTTTCGGGGAAAATGTTTTCCGCCTAACCAATCACTCCCTAAATAAATAAAAATGCCTGTAGAGTTTTACCGTCAATAACTCCTCTTTTTCATGCGGAATAACAAAAGTGAGGAAGGATTTGTTCTCCTCTTTAGGCACCACACCCAGATGCTGCAACAAGATAAGTGATTATTTAGACACCAAAAAGATGATTTATAACGGAATAACTAATAAGTAAAACATTTAATCCTCTGTAACATACATGCTTAAAGAAGTGTTTAACAGGCTCGTGGGAGTTCATATCAGTTGCATCTCCGTTGGCTGGGGTTCCATTAAGGTTTCCAACAAAGCTCACATTAGCAATGAACCCAGTCCCAAAGCGTGATTTCAATCTGATAGAAGTTCCAATGCATCGGAGTCTTCCTTTAGCCATAATACCAATGCGGTCACTCAATATGTCGGCTTCTTCCATGGAGTGTGTAGTTAGAATAATGGCTCGTCCTTGTTTTGCATTTTCTATTATGTCCCATACATGTCTCCTGCTAATTGGATCCATACCTGTTGTCTGCAGATTTTATGTAAGGACAAACTTATAGCACATGCTTCATTCTAATGTATAGATAACAAGATTTGATGGATTGCATGCTTACAGGTTCATCCAATATTATTACTCTAGGATCACCAATGAGTGCAATTGCGACACTTAGACGTCGTTTCATTCCGCCACTGTAACTTGAAGCCCTCATTTTTGCGGCATTAGTTAGTTTAACCTCTGACAATGAACTCTGAACAACCTGAATATCATAGTAAAATGTTCAATTTCTATCTGAGGTACGTACACGAAGTTGAAATGATTGTATGTGATCGTAATTAAGAAAGTTTGAGATCATGGTCCCGAAAAATCACTGAATAAAATGGACAGAATGTCGTATCTGAAGGATCAAAGAACAGAGACTATTAAATTTTGAGTTAATATGGGATACATACCATCGAAACTGTTGCACCAGGTAGACCTTTTATATTTGCAAAGAGGTAGAGATGCTCTTGACCAGTCAATACATCCCACAGAATATCAAACTAGGGTGCAAGAAATAAGGTAGTTGAGGTTGATAGAATTTAGAAGCTGCCATCCTTTATATACACTTGAAATGTAAAATCATAGTGTAAGAAGACTACCTGTGGACACACGCCGATCATTCTTCTAATGTTTGACATGCCAACAGAGCTTCGGATGGAATGCCCATGGATCAATGCTGTGGATCAACAGTAATATCGAGAAACTTTTATCATAGAACTAAAATAAAAAGTTAAACAGAAGGTATGAATTCTAAAACTAATTGATACCATCTCCACTGGTCACCGGTGTTATCCCAGTCAAACAATTGATTGCAGTAGTTTTTCCAGCTCCATTGGGTCCCAAAAGGCAAAATAGTTGATCCTTAGCAAGATTTACCCATAAGCCCTGGAGAAATTGATGAATCAGTTATTGAATTAAAAACTCCAGAGCATTAAACTAACAGGAACCGAAATTGCCTGGAATAATTTACAATATGGCCAGCATTTAGGGTGGGAAATGACACATTGTAGGCACTGGGGTCCTATGTCCCAGTTTTTCAAACAAGTTTCTCAGAATAAGCAACAAGTAGATAATGTCAATATTTTAGCACAATTTATCTTTTCATGTTCATTATCCCGGTATGTTTCCTTGTCCCAATTCCCAAACATGCAAATTTTAACAGAAACAATAGAAAACATAGGCATAGCTTTTCTCGCTATTCGTGCATTGGTATTGTCTAACACAGAAACTATGACATTCTTTACCCTGAGAGCATGATAAGGAGGGGGTCCTCTTGCATTTACGGCATCCAAGACTTGTTGATCCAGGATAAACCTTTGCGAGGCCACGTATTTGGACTGCAATATTTGAATCAACACCACCTTCATGTGCTTGCTGTTTTACAGTGACCTCCTCTTGAAGAACATCCTCGTCATCAGGAGTTATGTGCTCCAGTTGTGAGGAAGAACCAAAGCAAGTACAAATACCACCCTCTGATGTATCAATGTAAGAGCTTTTTATTAGCTGGAAAAAGCTGATACATGACACTAGGGAAAACTGGATAATATGTAAAAGAAAAAAAAGGATTGGCTACCTTCTGCCTTGCTTCCGCCTTTGCCGGTCCAATATCCAGGGAACAAGAAGTAGAACACTGATTTCCGTACTCCATAAGGGTTTGGAATTATGTTATCAAAGTAAAGGGCCAAGACAAACCACATAACAAACGTCCCTAAAAGCCATATGAAGACGTCATTCTGTCATGGGATGAAGCAATTAATGGTTATTACTAAAACGTCAAAAGAGACCAAGCAAAGATGGAAATATATTTAAAAAGGGACATGCAAAAAGGATAAAGATCAGATTTAAGGAAATGATTAGTAGAGTATCAAAATATGTAGGATATGACGCACCATTGTTAAAATACAGTCATCATCATTGGGCGCACATCTTGTACGTCCGCTCCAGCTCATTCCAGGGTCTTGACTTGTTCTAGTTGCATCTGTTAGCATATTAAGAGCCTTGGCGAGCAGATTTGGAGGGTAAAAGGACCATATGACTCTGTATGTTTGAGAGAATGAATCACTATATGGAAATCCAAATGCTGTCACGATCTGCACAATATAAGATAACCATCAGTGAGCAAGTATATTGATTTCCCCGACTTTTAACCCATAATTTTCAAACGGATTAGAGAAACTAACCTGGGTGATTAAGCCGATAATAAAGTTGTAGAATCCTATGTTTGTGGCTGAAGATGACTGGCTAATGAAGGCTGATAGCGCAAATGCAAAAACCGTCTGACATAGGTAAGAGCAAAAAGAGCTCAGTGGATAAAAACATTGTAGTATTATGATGGTTCAAAATAATTTCTAAACAATATTATGTCAAGTGATCTTAAATCAGCGGTGAAAATGCAGTTGATAAATCACCAAAAAGAGAACAGGAAACTGACCATGTTCAATTGGAAAAGAAAGAATACGAGAAACAATATTGCAAAATTGTTGTGCAGGAAAAAATCAAACTGAAACATCATCCCAAATAGTACGATAAAAATTGATGAAACAACCACAAGAACGCCCTCCCAAGCTAGCCAAGACAACCAATAGGCAGTATCATACAGGCCCATCATACTCATCGCCTGAAAAAGGAACAGCATAAATTAGAGGTGTAATCTTTAATGTACTGCAGAGATTTTCTTAAGGAAATTTATTGTACTTCATTTGACTCTTCTAAGAATAGGGTAATAACCTCTCTAAGTTTTAGTTCTTTCTCCATCACCAGGGAACTCAATTGGAACACAAAACCAAACATGGCAACTGCGAGGAAAAAGGTTGGACCGATAGTGCCAATAGCAGAGAATGGGTCTTGAGGAGGGTGTGCAAATTCCTTTAAACCAACTGTCCAGCTAAAATTTGGATCTGAGCCAGCAAATAATCCAAACATAAAGCATAATTGGTTAAACATCACAATAAGCAGATAGTGTTAAAAAAGGATCACGAAGACTAGCAAAAAATGAAAGATACCTCCAATAAGAAATCTCGCTATCTCACGTTCTGCAGCAACCTGAAGTGGAATCTGAAACTTGAAGGTAGGATCTTCATACTTCCCTCTTTGTTGTACTGCTGTCGAATTAGTTTGAACACCATAGCTTATTGTTGTCCCATTTCTCTCTATGAAATGCAATGCGCCTGGACTATACATGGGCTGGTTAAGTAACCATGCATCAACCTCAGCTTCTGTTGTAAAGCTTCTAACCTGGATAAGCAAGTGGCACTTGTAAAGCTGACTCAACCTGAATGTCACAGTGGTCTAAGATTCATTTCTCTCATTGAGCATGAATGAGGAAGCTTTTTTATTTCTAAGTGTCATTTACTCCTTTTGTTGTTCTTTATCTTTTCCTATAAATATAAATTTGTAGCACCCATGATCAACAGAGAAGCATCCTTGAATGTGATCTTGTGAATTTTACTTCTCCCAGCCGTTCGAAAAGCCCATATTATTCAACTAGTAATCATTTTAAGTAAAAAACAACATAATCGAATCCTGCCTGTTCTTTTGAGCTTAATTTCGGTTTAATTAATTCAATTCGGTGGCCTAAATCAATAGCAAGAAAATGAAAGAAAACTAACTAATGTGTCTTTCCTTGCCTTAAATCAAGTCAAAGATCACAACAATAAGTCAATAACGCCACCAGTCTACCAACTTGGAAACAGGGGGGGTTCCCCCTCCCCATATTGCATGCCACCTTTGGAATATTTAATATGTTTGAAGTTTCGTAACAAAGTGGTAAATGAGTCGTCTAGATCGAGTTTTGTTCATAAGTCTTTGATTTAATATTATATTATTTGGGTCTATTGCTAATCAGACTAGAATGATAAATCAATAGACAATTCTCATATCAATTTTTCCAAGTCGATTTGGATAATTTACTGTAAGGATTATGTAACTTTAAGTATCGTTCTAATCTGGATTGGGTAACTTATATCAAAAACATTAATTCTATCAAGTCGAGCTTGGTTCATGTTATAATTGTGTGATAGTCACTCACTTCGATTTCAATTCGATCATAACCGCGTTTATTGCTAATTAGATTAACATGATATATCAATAAAATTCTTATACTTCATTAATTATTCATGTCGAATCGAGTCATTATCAGTGTGGGTACTTTATTATCGTGTTTAATGTTAAATTGAGAATGAAACTTTACACTATTCATATACCAACTTTAACCACAAGTTTTTACTAATAGAGTGGTACATATGTAAAATGCTATCAGAGTAGTCTTAATAAATATGTTTCAAAAAGTCTAATTATTAAATTTTTGCACATCAAAAATTGAATATATATGTTTCAAAGTTAGCTGATAAACATGAAAGTGAATGTATTGCATTAATTTCGAATTGGATGTAGCCATGTAGGAGTATTAGATTTCAGTAAGAATTTATTATGTGTTGTGACATATGCAATTAACGAAGTAAAAATAATGAACAATTGCACAAGGAATTAACGTGCTCACTAATAATATGTTAAGCTACGTCTACAGGGCGAGAGGAGATACGATTCCATTAGGTTTAGGAGAGAGTACGATTACACAAAGAATATGGAGGCATGAGTTAATTATAGGGTTTATATATGCACCCTACTAATTAACTTATTTTGTCCTTATCTTATATTATCTTTATCTTATCTTATCTCATAAGATCTTATAAAATCTTATCTCGATCTTATCTTATCTTTATCTTATAAATAGTTTGTTGTCGTCTAACATCTTATTTATCTTATCTTATCTTATAAGATCTTATAAAATCTTATCACGATCTTATCTTTATCTTATTTGATCTTATCTTATCTTATATTATATTATAAAATCTTATATAAGTTAAAATAAGTTGAACAGAACGGACCCTAATTAACCTAAACAGATGGGCCTAAACCCGAAACTAAAACAGACTCAATATATTAACCAGCATATACCGAAAAGTGAGACCCCGTATTCAATTCAAGGCATAGTTCAACACTATGATTGGTAAAAGCTGGTAAAAAAATCAATCTTAATCACTATATTTGTTTTTAATTAGTAAAATCAATCTTGAGACCAAAAGTTAGTTTTAATTAGTAAAGTTAGTAACTACATATAAGAAAAACCACATAAAACAAACTAATCAGTTTCAATCACAAAATAACAATAATGCTTATGTGTAAACGGGGTCACGTAGGAAATCCGAAGTCTCAATTACCAAAAACAATGAAAGTTTGACTATCAAACAGTCTTAACTCTTAACTGTTAGTATAAAGAAATAGAATAAACCAAGTGACAACTTGGATCACCTAATGTTTAATAGAAAAAGGTATTCTATTGAATTATTTGTACACAGTATCCAAGACTCAAAAAATGTGGAATCATTTAACATAAAATCACTCCACAATAGTTGGACCATATATACCCTACCCTCACCTATCAACTTTTTATATTCTAAAAAAAAAATGTTATATAAGACTAATATATAAACGAAACTTCAAAAAATTTACAAACTATTATTCATAGAAGAACACATCCACTCGATTTATGTAGGGATAATAGAAAGATAACTAACTCTTTAGAAACTTTTTTAGGCAACTTTTCACTACATGTTATAAGTATGGTCCAACACCATAAACGTAATGAAAAAAGCGTACATCCAACGTTATTTATGACATGCATCGTTTCCAATAAATAGTATGTGGTAGTTTGGTTACTTGGTTAAAATTTATAGTGTTGAACGCACTCGAGTCTAGTTTATAGTGTTGAGGCCAATTTTGCTTAAAATAGTGAACGACTTAATCTCGCCTATTATTATCATGCTAACCCCATTCTCCCCCTAATTTAACTTGTTATTCCTAACAATATAATTACTAAATATAGAATAAGGACACCGTAAAATGTGATGAGTCAAACTTTTACTAAATCAACAGTTAAACACAACCCAAAAACAATACTATGTTATGTTAGCAATGCAATTAATTTAAAAATACAAAAAGAGGAGAGAGAAAATGAACCTTAGTAGGAGGAATTGGACGGCCAGGATTGTTAGCCAAGATCCTCGAAACAATACGGTTGACATTAATACTTGAATTCCCACTGTAAACGAAATCATAGCAAGGCAGTTTGATGAAGAACTTATCTTCACAAGGTGGAATAGAAGGAGAAATAAGAGGTGTAGGATCCAAAACGGTGTCGTAATGAGTAGTGTTCTTGAACTGAGCTTCAATTGCTTTTTGGATACAAAACATCAAGAAAATGAAAACTAATGAAGAAAACAGTTGAAGAATGGTTGCCCATTTGTGACGCCATGAAAGTAATGCGTTTTTTGAGAACAAAGCTTTTAGTTGCTGGAATAGTAATGGAATCCCTTTGTTTGTTTCCATTTTTACTACTTTGAGTTTTGGGTGTTTCTTTGGTATTTGGAGTAATGGATTTTAAATGAGTTGGGTTTTTTAAGTTTACATGTTTTAGTTGACTTTGACTGTTGGAGGAGGGAGTTAAGTTGCGTGTATTATTTTGCAAAGGCGCGTTGATGGGTTGATGTGTGTAAACCAAGGTAGATCACGATTTTGAAGATCATTAAATAATAATGGTGACTTTTTCACATGTAACCAATTTAGTTCCTGTTTTTGTTGTCTTACAAATTTTATAGCTACATTTGGTGTTAACGTTGGTTGTTTACAACACCACCTAGGGTAATTTGGTTCACTATTTTTATACTCTAAATATGGGTAGATTTAGGATTTTAGTTTTTTGGGGCCCGAAATATTCAACCCAACTGAGAATTTAAGAAATCCAAAAATACAAAAAAATTATTCATTTTTTTTTTTCATTTAGATCATAATCAAATAACAAGGCAATAAATATAATCATATTTTTCCTACTCTTTTTAAAAGTTACAAACTTGTACCGTTAATTTGCATTTACTTAACATATTTCAGATCAACATTCAAATTGACAATCTATAAATTATAGTATACATCAATGATTGATAATATATGAATATTTTTCCTACTATTCTTTCTTCTGGAAAAATAGGTGACACGGACATATAAAAAATGACACGGGCGTGTAGCCTTCAAAATGGCATTCCAATAGTTTCTGCCTCGCATCCAGCGAAACAACACAGGCGTGTTGGATATGACACTTCCGTGTTCACCTGCTTCAGCCCACATTGAAGCCCATAGCTAACTCCGATCCAACGCCCCACAAGAGATTGAAGATGTTTGATTAACCTGAAAAGTAACTCAAACACAAGAAAACTCCCCGTGAAGTGACATGGAACTAGAAAGAGCCAAAAGAATGCAATAATTAGTCCTAAATGCTCTCAAACTAAGCTAAATGAGACTTAGAATGCATCTAAATTATGAGCTATTATCGACTTATTAGTCTTTTACGAGAAAGTTAGTAGAGTTGGTAAAAGTCATGAAGAGAAAAAAATAGAAATAATTTATCTCTTCTTGAGACTGGGTGGGTAGCGTTGGAAATAGAGGGCTTTTTAAGGCTAATAAAAGAGGATGAATAAGATAAATAAGAACATTAATGATATATCATGTAATACACCACTGACTTGAAATCGATAATCGGCAATTGGGATGCATAATCATTCGTCGTTCCGTTCCCTAAGGTTTACACACCAGCACTCTTACACAAAATGCACTTCAAGGTGAGAGGTTAGAGCCACATAAACTCATGGCTGGGGAAAGAAACGAAGAGAAAGGTGAACAAGTCAAGTATATAAAATGTTCTCCATGAACAACATAAGAACCTCGTACAAAAAGCTTAAAAAATGAACAATATATAATGAGGAACAATATCTTTGTAAGCAACAACATAATGAGTCATCAATGCCTGCATTAATAGGGGAAGACATAAGTGTGTTGTGACCTCTATATAACCTCCATAGAGTAAGATGAAGAGGCACATCAACACATACTTATGTTCAAGAAATGACATTATAGGAATATTACAAAAGCAGTATCAATAACCACAAGGAAGCATTGGATAAAAAGAACAAAGGTGCAACGTACATAAAGCTTAGTGCCCCCGCACAAAACCTTCAGAATCTTTTCGATTTGGACATTCACTTTGTGCGCATGCACCTTCACATGGTGCGCGCGCACAGTTTGGTCCAACTCTCCATTATTATCTTTTATTCCAAAATCCTCCACTTCAAGATAAAATAATTTAGGAAGGAACAAAAGAAAACTCATCAGGATAGGTTTTATATCAAGTAGTATTGTTGGGACATCATGAAGATAATTAAAGTGCATTATAGAAGCTAACATAGTCTAATTATTTTAATGTTTAGAAAGAGAATGAAGACGCAAAAAATAGCCTCTTAGAGTTACAACAACACCATGATTTCATATCGATGCAACTATTCATACTAAAGTAATTTTATTTAGGATTTAAAACATTAATGTCTAGAATCAACTGGCTTAGACTAGGACGCTCCCAAAAATATTTTGAACACCTACGATATTTGTACATCTCCTAATAAAGTGAGAATTGACTACACCCATCAAAAGCTGATTGAGACTATCACAAAGCAGAGACGAACTTTAATATATTAATTAACAAACCGTAATTATTATATATACTAAAATTTGTAATTAAAATTAAAATTGGGGATCACCATCAACTATTTAACTCCTAAAAATTATTGGGAAATTCTATGTGGTAACTTTGTATATTGGAAAATTTCACATGGTGGAAAGTATATCTTACAATTATTCGAACCTTCATCAAACTTTTTCGTTAATAGTTGTTAAATTATTGTCGTTAAAACATATTGTTCACAATCTAACTTAATTCCTTTATTTGATAAACAATTACAATCACTAAAAATTCATTAAATTTTTTAAAACAACCATTTCTAAAAAGATTACTTATTTATTATGTGCGTGAAATGAAATAGACTATGTACTCTAATTATGATGGTGAAAATTTATTAGTCCTTCCATCTCATTTAGTCGATACAATTTGACTTTCGCACATGTCAATGCACAACTTTGACCATTAATATAATATTATTATTAATTATCTATTAGGAAAAAGATTATAAAAAGTTGATATTTTGAAATACAGTGAAACAGATCCAACAAATTATAGACTAACGTATGTTTTTGTATAAGTAACTTTTTTCATTTTGTAGGAAGTAGATCTTTAAACTTTCATAACTTGTGCACTATACAGGTATATATAACCCTCAATTGACAAGATTTAAACTCAAGACACTTAGGATCTAAGCTAAGAACCTTATAGAACGAGGCAAACCTTGCTTCATATACAAATATATGTTTACTTCAAGGGAGACCATATCTTTTTATTTTGTTTTGATGGATGATCCACCTCAACATATGAACAAGCTAAGTTTCTGAAAAATGCAATGTGCAGCATTGTTATTTAGTTCTTGGAAGTACTGCTCTTCTTTTAATTATTCAATCATTTGGTCCAAGTCAACCTGAACTTCACTTAAAAAATATTACTGGTTAGTACTGCCAAGTGCCAACTGCCAAGTGCCAAGGTTGTGCTGAGAATGAGATACGCTATCAAGCATAAGTCCCAAGCAAGTACGCAAATACGCAATCCCTTACGTTTGATCATTCAAACTAAAATTATAATATATATTTTTCGATCTGGTGAAATTATGTGATTATAATATGAAAATTTTAGACATTTTGTCATCTCCGAACTTTCCATGTAACTGTTTTCGTGTTGAATTGCTGTTAAATGTTAAGGTGGGTCGGTAGCCTAAAAAATTATAATACCCAAATTGTGGCTACAAGCCTACAACTTACGAGTGTGAGCAAAGAAAGATGATTGAGGACTGAGGTCATGAGGTGGTAAATGTGTACCTTTAAGATTTATTGTCATTGATCCAATTTTTCCGTATGCATGGAGGTTATTGCTCAGAAAGATCCTATGTCCTATCACTTGTGTGTTACTCCCTCCGTTTCTTTTTAATTATTACACTTACATTTTTTACGCATGCTAATGCAAAACTTTTAGAATATATATATATATCTAGTTTTGTATTTTTAAAAATTATAAAAAGTACATATTAATAAAATACATATTATGACGAATCTAACAAGATCTCACATGACTATGTTTTTATTCACGTATAAATAAAAAATGAAGGTCAAAGTGCAATTTGTGAATATTGTAAAATGTCAAAGTGTAACAATTAAAACAAAACGGAGGTATTATACGCCCATACCTAATATAGTTTAGGATCTGTTCTACATTATGGAGGTTTTGTGCAAATACTAGCGAATAAGTAAGCCCCAATTTATTGTTGTTGGGGTGGCCTCTCTCTTCTAATGAAAGCATATCGAAAGAAATTTGAAAGTCCATTATTTAATAATTATATCTAAATTATTTCACGTAAAATAACAGGAAAAAATTTCATGAATTTCAAACTACTTAATGTCAATAACAATATATATCGACCATTAATATCTTGACCTTGTTGTTCCTATAACTAACCCTTAACAAATTCCTAAACCAAACGGTTTTTTAATACCATAGTTGAGTATTATTGTCTAATTTCCATTATATCATCCATCGCAAGTTTTGATCGATAATGTAATCAAAGCATTTTTTTTCCACCTCTAATTTCTTTCTCACTTCTTGTCACGACTAATATGTTGTGTATTACGAGATAAAAAAGACTAGCCGTATCTTTTATTTACTATCCCAAATGACTCTAATCTTGCCACCTCATCCAATTATATAAATTATTTAATACAATTAACTAGTTATTAGGCCCGGGCTATGCCCCGGGTAAGAAAAAATTTCATTTATTAATATTGTACTTTGGATTGATAACACTAAATACAATTTGGTCTAGTGGTTAAAACTTTAGTATATGAACTTGAGGTCACGGGATCAAAACCTATGCTATGCAATTTCTAATTTTTTTTATTGTACATGGATTACATGAACTAAAACTCCCTAGGGAGAGTGCCACGTGGCACAGTTCCGTGTTTAGGAACGCCTTTTAATATATTTATATAGATTTTACATTGATGAGGTGGCTCGCGTAGATTAGAGTGTAATATAAGATAAGATATTAAGTAAGACATATAATATCAATCTGGTTATTAGGGTTGTTAATGGGCTATAATACTATACCTAATTAAGTTGTGTCTAATTCAGACCCAAGATCATCTATCCAGAATAAAGAAAAAATCGAGCGAATTAAAAGGCGAATACTTGATCTTGAGCTCAATATCTATAAGAATTTGCTAATTCTAAACTCTAAATTCATATCAATTTTCTATAAGAATTTGCAAGCATACCATTTTCATATGCCATGAATACATTTTTTTGGTTGAGATGGGTTCTTATTCCCATTTTTTGGTCTCAATCTGGAGTAGATAACAATGAGTAATCATAGTCTTCAAATAGTATCTTAACTAATTTGGATTTATCTCAACTAATCTGAAATTATCTTTTTAGAAATATAAAATTAAATAAGTTAAACAAAATGTAGTCTAATAGTAATAATGTTTTTGGTTCGAATTAAATATAGCTAATATAAGTTTGTATCTGAGATTGTTATTTGACTGGTTAGTTGCATGGACAATGATCACGAGAGCGCAGCAATCTCTTTTTTCTCATAATTAAATCAATGTTTGACTTCAAAAGGCCAAGTTGATCACATTCCTAACAAGTACGCTAACAAGTCAATATAATTATGCAATTTCTAATTTTTTTTATTGTACATGGATTACATGAACTAAAACTTCCTAGGGAGAGTGCCACGTGGCACAGTTCCGTGTTTAGGAACGCCTTTTAATATATTTATATAGATTTTACATTGATGAGGTGGCTCGCGTAGATTAGAGTGTAATATAAGATAAGATATTAAGTAAGACATATAATATCAATCTGGTTATTAGGGTTGTTAATGGGCTATAATACTATACCTAATTAAGTTGTGTCTAATTCAGACCCAAGATCATCTATCCAGAATAAAGAAAAAATCGAGCGAATTAAAAGGCGAATACTTGATCTTGAGCTCAATATCTATAAGAATTTGCTAATTCTAAACTCTAAATTCATATCAATTTTCTATAAGAATTTGCAAGCATACCATTTTCATATGCCATGAATACATTTTTTTGGTTGAGATGGGTTCTTATTCCCATTTTTTGGTCTCAATCTGGAGTAGATAACAATGAGTAATCATAGTCTTCAAATAGTATCTTAACTAATTTGGATTTATCTCAACTAATCTGAAATTATCTTTTTAGAAATATAAAATTAAATAAGTTAAACAAAATGTAGTCTAATAGTAATAATGTTTTTGGTTCGAATTAAATATAGCTAATATAAGTTTGTATCTGAGATTGTTATTTGACTGGTTAGTTGCATGGACAATGATCACGAGAGCGCAGCAATCTCTTTTTTCTCATAATTAAATCAATGTTTGACTTCAAAAGGCCAAGTTGATCACATTCCTAACAAGTACGCTAACAAGTCAATATAATTATAAAATTTATAATACTCACTTGCGCATTCAGAATTATGCTTGCTAACATTCTAAACATGAAAAAGTATGCTAGCTGTAACTAATAACTTATTAATATTTGAAATAAATTACCTTAAGATAATCCTTTCAGAAAAAGTACATTAAGATAATATAGTACATTATTATATATTTGATTCACACTAAGTCCTTAGTAACAATTAGGAAGATATACTATCTGTTCATCTCTCTTTATTCTCTCCTTAAAAAAACCCTAGTTTTTCTTAGTTAGTTGGAGACTACCATCATCCTCTCTGATAATTGTAAACCCCAATTTCTACTTTTATGTATTTTTCTAATTATTGTTAATAATAACTCTCTTTTCTCTCAACATTTGAGAGTATTTTACCCAATTATTGGGTTCTTTGTCTCCACTAGTGGGAGTATGATGTTAGTATCCTCTAGAGAGAGCAGGAAAAAAACGCGGTCGCGGTTGCGTTCGCGGGAACGGTCGAGTTGTCGCGGGAACGGTCGCGTTGTCGCGGGAACGGCTTGTAACGGGGAAATAGAGCGTTTCGCGTCCGTCGCGGCGTGAATTTTCTAAAAAAAATCACACAAGTGTGTGGCATTTTAACTTTGTTTTTCCTCTATTTTACTTTCTATACCATATTATGTCCAAAACTTTTAGGGTAATTCTACATAGTAGCCTTCTATTTTGGGTTTTTCTAGTTGGTGGCATGCCAAAAAAAAATTTATACCAAGTGACCTCCTACTTTGGCTAATTACACTTAGTGGTCTTAATTCACTTATAACCTAACTAACCCATCATTTAAAGTAAATGTACTAATCTAGCCCCTTAATTAATTACCCTAATTCAAAACCCCCCATACCTTCTCCCTAAAAAAACCATCATCATATCTCCTCAATTTCCCATGTCATAGATCAAAGTAGAAGGCATAATAAAGGTGAAGGACCGTATAGCAACTATACAGATGCATATATTTCCATAATGAATCAAATGTTCATGTATCCATTGTTGTTAAAATCCCGATCCGAATCTTACGAACCTACGATTCTACGATCCGGAAGGACCTTACGGATCCCGATCCGACGTAGGATCTTAATTTTGTAGGATCTTTCGATCCTACCCAACCACAAAAAATCACATGGTAGGATCTTAATACGATTCTACGATCCTACGACTCTACGATCCGATCCTATCGTAAAAAAATCACAAAGTAATTTCACGTATTATATTTGTCCTATTAGATTTTGGTTGCATGTTACTTCAATCTTATAGTATTGAAAAACCATCACCATTTGCTAATGAAATAAATCATTATTAACATGTGTAAATTTTTAACATGAGGTTCTCACCATATTCTAGTACAATTATATCTATTTTACCAAATTGTAGGATTTTACGATCCTACGATCCGATCCCACTGATTTGATCTTACTAACCCCTACGATCCAAAGTAGGATCCCGATCCTGATAACATTGCATGTATCTAATACCAGCTTTAGAAACCAAGAATCCTAGCTTTTTTCCTCTATTGTATGATTCATTAGAATTCACAACAAATGAAGGAATTGGGGCTTTGAAGCACGAATTTGCAGAATTGGCTAAAGTTGTGAAAACGAATTAGGGCTTTCATGGTCCCCTCAAAAAAAAATTAGGGCTTTCATGGAGTACACCAGTACAAATCCAATTGAATACGGTTAATTAATTTCAGTAGAAAAATACAATTCGGGGATATTACTAAGAGCATCCAAAGTATGTCCTCATTTTGACAATAATACAGAAAATGAATTATTAACATCAGTGGATGGTTACAATTTTATATCTTGACATAGGGTTGCAGGCAAGTTGAGTATTGGGGTATTACTTCATATACATGCATCCATTAAATTCAAGAGGAATTTGGATTATGTTTTATTTAGTTGAGCTTAAACTTCCCTTGTTTAAGTTCTGTACACTTATTATCGAAGAAATTCAAACATTGTCATAAGCTTAGACTACAAACTGTTAAATTTATTTTAGTTGAGGGAAGAGGGATGGGGGTTTTGGATTAGGATAATTAACTAGGGGGTAGGTTAGTAAATTTACTTTAAATGATAAGTTAGCTAGGTTTTAAGTGAATTAAGGTCACTAAGTATAATTAGCCAAAATAGGAGGTCACTTGGAATAAAAATTTTTTTGGCCTGCCACCAAGTAGAAAAAGTCAAAGTAGGCGGCTACCATGTAGAATTTTCCAAACTTTTATAAAGACAATATTTGGGGTACTTTTGATGATATTTGTCATACTTCTTTGCAAGACAGCAAGAGTGCAATTAAAAAAATAAAAAAAGGGATGAAAATGAGGTGATTCCACATGAGGGAATAAAACCTAAAAGGGAAAGAAAAAATAAAAGGGAAGAAAAGAAGAGAGAGAAAGAGATACTTTACTAGTTATCTCAATTATCACGTGACTGCCAGTCACAAAATAAAAAAGAAAAAGAGTGGAAAAAAAATAAGAGAGAGAGAAAAGAAAAAGAAGTCGATCGATAAAAGAGACAAATAAAACCAGCGAGCACTAACCTGCAAACAAGCCGACCACCGGCATCTATAGTGCCAGAAGCAACCGAAGATGACTCGCCGGCATTCTATGCCATGACCGGAGAAGCAGCAACCGACAGTTGCCTCCCAATGCATATTAATTAGGGTTTCTTCGAAATAAAGGGTTTTCAATTTAGGGTTCGATTTGCAGTAACCTAATAAAATTAAATTAGGGGTTTTACTCGAGCTTGAGTTCTACAGCCTCGGTAAGGTTTAATTTGAATAAAAAACATGTTTTTTATTCAAAATTTAACTCAAATCTATAGATCTTGCTTGGCTTCTTCTTCCTCCTCGACCAAAAGAACTGGGTCTTCTTCAAATAACGGACGTTACATAATTGTAACGGTTTGCGGAACGTCGTTACGCTGTTACGTAATGGCCATTGCGCCGAGTTTGGTGTGAATTCCAAATCACCATTCTAGAACGACATTTAACGGAACAGCCTCTCTAAAATCCGTTACAAAGCGGCCGTTCCAGAACGGAACTGGCGAGTTTTTGTTTCCTGAGATAGAGTTTAAAGTTTGATTTTTATGGTTTGTTGCAAAGATATAATTTATTGATGGTTTGTTGTACAAATTTGCAATTAGTACTAGAATTTCTTATACAACCTACACAATCCAATAAAGACATTTACTCTCAAAACTATGTCAGAATGAGAGACGCCATCATAGAAGGCAGCATGATTTAGCGAATAAATAGGAGCTATGTTGTATTGTCATATCTGATTATTTTCTTATCAAAACTATGTCCAAATGATAGACGTCGCCCTCATAGAAGACGACATGATTTAGCAAATAAACGGAAGTTATACTGTATTGTCATATTTGGTATTCTGGTTCATTATTATCATAGTTATATCATAGAAAAAATTTATTTGATCAAGTTATATTATGTTTCCTTTTTCTTAAGTATCGATTATAAATGGTATATATATGACTTTTAATTAATCAAATTTAGTGTTAAGGGATAGAAGAAGGGAGTTTTTGGTTGTCATGTACTCATGTTTAATGTTTGGTTTATCTTATTCTTAGTTTCTTACCACGCGTCGGCTATTCATTGTCAGAAAGCAATGTTCTACATCCGGTAAGAGCTAATAGGTTTTGTTAAATTAAATCAGCGCAACTGATAGTTAGATCAATCTTTTGTTGATGTTAACGACAATAAGACGATAGTAACACTAAAACTTTATTAAAGATGATGGTTTCCATGGCACTAGATTACCTCTGTTCATTGGTACTCTTTGGGCGATTTGGAAGACTAGAAATGATCAAATCTTCAAGCAGGTGCGGGCTAATTCACCTATGCTAAAAGCTCATATGCAAGAGAGTGAACTACAACACCATTGTTATGACCATGCCGAGCCTCGGCCCAACCCCACCTGCGCCCGACCCATCTTTCTTCCCCCTTCGGGTTTTATGTTCACCAACATAGGACAACGAATGCAGGGGAGCCCAGACATCATTGTCCAGCTTGACGGCTCCGGGGACACGGCTACAGGTTTTGGGGGAGCTGCTTGGGTAGTTGTAAACCAACAAATGCAATGCTTACATCAACAAGGAACGTATTTCTATGCCTCCTATTCTCTCTATATTGAAGTTGTTGCTTGCCTTCCTCGCTATCAATTGGGCTCGTGCACAAGATGTTTCTAACATCTTACTCTTCACGGACTCTCTAATATTGGTAACGTATTTGAATTCTAGGAAGAAAGCGGACATCACAAGCCATCATACACTTGGAAGCAATCCGAGAAGCTGCGAAGTCGTTAAATTGGTGTCGTCTTATGAAAGTAAGCAGGGGACCAGTCCAAGCATGCCCACGTCTTAGCATGTAGATGTAGGATGCATAGATTACATTTTGTTTGATTTGTTCTGTAAGTTTGTTTGATGTCAAAAAAAACACTAAATTATAAAATATGGATATCAGCTTAAAGGTTAAGTAATAAGTTTGCTAGATTGACCGGATTTAAAAAGTTTGCTAGATCAATGTATTATGACTTAGGATCGATTGTGTGTATGAAAGACAGATTCATAATTTTTAATTTAATTTGGAAGTTTATTCACTATAATAGAATACATAAACTAATAAAGTTGAGTATTAGAGTTGAGGGGTTGCCATCATCTTTTCTATGGTAATAAGCCCCAATATATTAAACTAGATAATTTTGTTTTCATTATTGATAATCCTTATTTAATTCTCCTTTTTAGAGTTTCATATCCAATTAATAATGAGTTATCTTCTTCTCTAGTGAGGGTATAGAGTTTGAGTAGCTTCTCTCAATTTATAAAGTTTTGAGTTTGGTACGATATGCACAGTATCTTAACAATTAAAGATGCTATTCATTGAAAATCTACCGTTCAATTGTTTTGGACGATTCTCGACTGAGTTTACACAATCCAATAAAAGAGTTATTTTCCAAATGTGAGTCAGAATGAAAGACTCTCTCGTAGAATGCATGATTATTAACATGTGGAGTGTTGTTTATTATCAGATTCAGTTTTTTTGTCATCATTTTTACAACAACAAAAATTTCAAATCTATTATTTGAATTTCAATTAATGAAATGAAGTATATCTTTCCAACAAAAACAAAATTTATAAAGTTGAGGGTAAAAAACATCCCTGCTCCATTTCTCTCTGTGCAACTCTTTGAGTACTCCACAACTTTAGGATCATATGCTAGAATTTATTTCATAACTTTGTTGAATACATACTGGCTGTATGTATTAGCTGTTGTATGTCCGAAAGAGTTTATGTAAGGATGTCCCATTATATCCTCGCATTTTGGCGGTTCATATACGGATAGGCAAGAGATTCTCTTTCTTGCCTTATGGAAGACAACATGCAAGGAGGTCTCAACACCTTCACCATTTAACAATGATGCAATTAGCAATTATACAATCGAAGAGAACCCCTAACATAGAAGAAACAGTTGAAGTGAATCCCTAACATAGAAGAAAAAGGAAAAAAAACTAACCCTCATCCTGTCACTTATGAGGTCCAATCATATATATCTGTTACAACTTATTTCTCAAACATAGTCTTCAGGCTTATGAAGAAGTAGGTCCAGCTGGGAATGCTATTAGTGTCCACAATACCATATACAATCAAGAATATCTCATTACTGCAATTAATGCCAAGTGCTGACAACATGATACCCTTTAAATGTTCACTTAAGTGAGCCCCATCAATGCCCGTATTGGCCTACACCTCTTAAGAACCCTCTCATCGGTGCAACAAATTAGAAGAAAAAAACATGCTTTGAATTTTGGGACCACATTCCTAGGAGTTTTCCCTGTCCAGGTGACTAGGGCATATGATCCAGGATTATTGTCCTTTATCATCTCTGCATACTTTGACAACAGGGAGTAGGCCTCAGCAAACCCACCATAGATGTACTCTTCTGCCATGACCTTCATCTTGTAGAACATCATTGTCTTCACCTTGATCCTAAACCTTTCTAAGGCAAACTTCTGCAGGCTCTCAATCGGTACATCTAGGTGTGCAGCAATGTGGTCAGATAGATGTTTGCAAAGCCAAGCAGAGGACAGTACACCATAGGGTTTTCCTCTAACTTACCACATGTCTTATGCCCCCCTTTAAAATTTTGATTGCCCAACTTATTTTATCAGCCATCATAGAGGCATGTATCCTCCAATCATAACTTTCTATAACACAATAAGCTGCGAACCTCCTTGAATCAGCCTTCTCAATAGTTATTACATAACCCTCTTGAATGCAATAATCTATGAGGACTTCCAAAAAGGCTGCTTTAGTTGGGAAAATCAACCATGGCTCTAGCCTGATATATTCATATGGGCATTCAACCCATACTTTCCCATTTTGGTATAACTTATACAAGCTTGAATTGCCATATAAATAATCCTCAAGACCCTTCTCATTAATATCATCCTCCTCCATAATGAAATCACTACTTAAAATATCATCCTCATTTATGTCTCCTTCATCGACTCATAGTACTTATCATCCGATTCTTCATCATCCCGCTCAACAGGTTTCCTCAATAAAAGAAATAGAACTTGGCCCTTATACCTCCCTATGCCCTTCCTACCAATGCTCTTCTCTTTGGGTACATAGGTCTCAAACTTCTTGGATGTGCTTTTGGGCACCCTAAAATCCTCTAGTCTTGTTCTTGATGCCTTACTAGGATGGAAAGACTTAGGAATACTAGGTTATAGTGGTGTTTGTCTCTCTTGCTCAGGTCGTGGTGAGGGTTATATCTCTTGCTCAGGTGGTGGTAGGGTTGTGTATCATACTCCGGTTGTGGTGGGGGTTCACAGTGCATAGGGCTTTGAGTTTATTTGTTGCCTTGTTACCCTGGTCTCCCTCATAGGGGTAACAATATCTTCTTTCTTTTTCTTTTTGGGGTTTGTGGGAGGTGATGCATAGGGGGTTGGGTCTATGAGAGATGAGACATAAGGTGTGGGGTTTTTTGGAAGTGAGAAAAGAGGTGTGGCGGGGGGTTTGGAGGTGAGACAGGATGTATTTCTTTATTTTGGTGGTGATGTAGGTTGGGAATCCCCTGGAAAAAAACTCACCAGCCTCTTACACCCTCACACTAGTAGAAAAAGCCCAATTGATCTGGTCAATTTGGGCTTAATTGATTTGAAAATGAACCGGATCGATTAAGGGCGGAGCGGTTGATGAAAGTCAATTGACTCGGTTCAAAACCTGGATCGGTTAACCATTAATCGATCCAAGTTTTCCCAAAAAAAATGGACCGGTATATGTAGGTTAACCGATCCGGTTTTATGTTCCCACTAGATCAGTTAACCCCCATTTGAATTAAAATAAATTCAGATGAACAACTCGTATGGGGCTTGGATCATTGCTATTTATTTTATAATTCCAGCCATTTCATTTCATTCTAACAGAGAAAATCCAACATTTCAATTCATTCTAAGATTCAACATACTGGCACATCCAACATAAATTACAGACGAAAATTTAACAAAAGAAAATCTAACAGAGAAAAAACACAAACGAAAAATCAACAGAAAAAATCAACAATAAAAATCACAAACGAAAATTAACAACTAAAAATTACAAACGTAACTTCAAGAAATACAAAAAAATTACAACGATTCAAGAAATACAAAGAAAAATTCAAGAAATACAAACAATTCAAGAAATACAACGATATCAGATAAATGAGATATATAAATTCACCAAAACCCTATAAATTCAAACAACTCAAGAAATTACAAAAAGCAAAATAACACCAACAAATGAAATTACAAAATAACATGTCGTGTGTTTGCTTGAGTCGCCAAATTGGAGGAGGATGAAGATGTTGCAAAGAACGAGAGATGAGCGTGGATTTGCTTGAGATGTGTCATGGAGGAGCAGTGGTTGAGGAGAGAGAGAAGATGGACGGATGGTGGTGGTGGGCCGCCTCTCACTTCCAGTTGCAGATGATGATAAGAGAGAGTGAGCGGACGACGGTGGTGGCGAGTTATGGATTATCAAAATCTGTGATGATGGTGGTGGTGTTTGGCGAATTAAAGGAGGTGGTTTAGGGTTTATAGGTGAGAGGGTGATAGATGATGGTGGTTGTTGAGTCATGTAGTGTTTTGATGATTGTAAACAAATGATGATTGTCTAACTAACATGTGTGTTTGAGATGTGCATATTACAATAACATGCAATAAGTCATAGAAGGTTGAATGTATCACATCATGAAGGACTTCCAACAAGTGAAGTTCCTAAAAGAGTTCATATAAGGAACACAAACAGAGCGGTTCCTAGGTACATCCTAAGAGGAACATTGAATATGAAGTTCCGGAGCAGTTCCTAAGTGAGAGCAGCAAGATGACGTTTCAGAGTTGAAACAAGAAGTTCCTGAGCAGGAACTATGAGTGCGAAGTTTCTAAAAGGAACTAGCACACCGAAGTTCCATAGATGGAGCTATCAACATGTGGTTCTTGAGTTGGAGCAAAGCATGGGGAATGAAGGCGTAAAATATGAGTTTATTTTCTAGGATTCATATAAGTATGTGGAAACGTGAAAGGTAATAGAACAAGGTCAAAAGGAACTCGTAAGGTCTAAAGGAGCTCATGGAACTTAGAGTCAAAAGTATTTAAGAGTCAATAAGTCCGATGCATATTATTATCTTAATCTATAAGAATTTATTTAGAGTTTGTTTCTTAATAAATCTCTACTTGGTTAATTATTTATAAATAATATGCATTAGTTGTTTTAGAATAAGTTTTAGTTCTCAAATAAAAGATAAGTTTTAGTTTTAAAATAAAAGATAAGTTTTAAATAAAATAGGTTTAATAAAATTGGTTTCTTTAGGAATCTGATTTTAATTTATTTAATTTTATCTTTTCAGTTTTTGGAAAATAAAAAGCCTAGATTTATAATACGTATAATGAGTTTTTTGTAAAGAAACTATCCGGTCATTCTCTCTAAGGAACGGACGTCGCGTACTATTAATCTAAGTTAAAGGAACGAAGTAGCGACTAAAGGAACTAGGCGTGTAAAATATTGTGCAACGCTTAAAAGGAATCTATTGAGTTTTTAATGGCTATATTTTAGGAAAATGATTTTATGTGGTTCTAATCTGATATTAAAGGAAAGATCTTTTATGGAAAAGATTTTATATTTATTCAAAATAAAATCATCTTCGGATTTAAAAGAAAATCCTTTAAAGATATTATTTGATAAAAAGATTTAATTTTGACTTTATTAATTAAAAACCAAATTTAAAATATTGTTGCACAAGTAAATGCTAGATTTTAGGAAGCAGTAACATTTCCTTCTCCCACGTTCAACTGAGATCGTGGAGATCATGGGTAACAAAAGGAACGTGTTCCTCTAGTTGAGGAATATCATGGGAAAATAGTTTAACCACTAACACATGATTAATCCCACGTTCATTCTAAATGACTCGCTATAAATAGACAAGTTCAATTAAGTTTCAAATTGTCTCGATGGTGTCATTCCATAAGGTCTCGGCTTTAGAAATAATGTTACAAAAGAATTATATTTTCTAATTCATTGTTTTGAGTCGGTTCCTATGAGTTTCAAGTTCCTACGAGTGCCATGTTCCTTTACGGTTCTTGAGTTTCTACATACTAGAGTTAAACCGTATTATTAAATGTCCTGTATTTGAGTTTGGGGTTAAAGGGTTTGAGTGAACTCTTGTAATGGGGACTTGGTTAAGAGTTTGAGTGACTTCCGGTATCAAGTTCGAGTTAGGAACTTGAGAAAGTTCTTGTTGTTTATGCGTAGACTAAGGGTGAAGTCTATCTAGGGGTGAAGGGTTTGAGTTAGAGTTCCTAGTGGAACTTGTGAGAGAGTTGAAGTTCCGAGTGGAACTTGGGCATGTAATAGGTTGTAACATAGTAGGTTCCCTATTATAGTGAAGAGTTTAAATCTCTGAGGAGGTCGTGGTTTTTCTTCTTGTATTGAGACAAGAAGTTTCCACGTAAAAATCTCTCTTGCACTTTCAGTTCCTTATTGCTTATGTTTTAAATTCCGCATTATTTGGGCAATAAGTTCCACACTATAATTCACCACTCTCTTGTAGTGTTCCTAGTGAAATAACAATTGGTATCGTAGTCTGAACTCGGTGATAAGCGTGAAACCCCGTTGAGTTAAGTTCCTGCAAGAAGAAGGAACCCGTACAAGAAAGAAATCGCACCCTACGTCATTCAAAGGAACAATCGAAAGTCGACTATTTATTATCAATTAAAAGTCAATTAAGGAATATCAACGACCCCTTTGATGTAAGTATCTCTTACTTGAGATATTCTTTATACGCATACATTAATTTGGAACTTGTTCCTTATAGTATTTCTAGTAAAATTGTTTTATTTGGCTTTGATGTTTTTATAGCAATTTTGGATAACTATAAAACTGTTTTTTAAAGACAAAATTCAAATTTCCAAATTGTTTTTAGATATCAAAGAATCAGTATACTAGAAATGTTTCATGGAACGACTCGTATGGAACAATGCATAATTGTTACTCTTGGAACTTGGTTTCCCATCTTTAGGGAAATCCATTATCTTTGGCATGTTATATTGCGCTCATATTATTCTTCATTTGCCAAGTGATAGTGTTATTATGCATCATGAATATGGATATTTTATGTTGCTCTTACTAACAAGAAAGGACCCAATATATATTTGGGTACCAAAAACCAAGAACTTGCTTATTTTGCAGGTCATGTGAAAGGAACCTACATCTCTTGATGTAAAGGTTGTTTCTAGAAAGTAGTTCTAGACATGAGTTTCTCTCACTACAAAAGTTGGAAAAAGTATGTAAGAGGTAAGATATATTTCTTAGGAAATTGGGTAATAATCTTTACATACTAATATATATCTTAGTCATTATTATTCTCAAATATATTTTTTAATATCCCTTATTAATACATGACTGTAGAAGGTTATGAAAGATAAGTTGTTTTATGGTTTTTACATATATATGAATTATTTCAATCCAACTTCTCTTCAAGTTTTGTGCAAGTATAATTATATTTTGTAGGTTTGACTATGGAGATAATTAATATTGGTAAAGGAACTTGCAGATGTAATAAGAGAATGATCGTCGGCTCCTCTAAAAGGAACAGACGTATTGGCATAACTAAAATGAACCAAAGGAACTCTTATATGGTCATAGGAACATAGTAATTAAGTATGAATCAACAAGATCTATTAACCGATATTCACTTTCTAATGATAATAGAAGTTTAATTAAGGCTAGAATTTAGGAAGGTTTTAAGGAAAAAAATATTGACTAAGTTAAAACATTTTAAGAAAATCTTTTTGGTTATGAAAAGATTTTATTTTGTGTAAAAATTAAATCTTTCATATTTAAAGAAAAATCTTCTTAGATATTATTAAAAAGAATTGAAATTAAAACTTTTATTTAGGATAAGAGAAAATAATAAGAGATCATGCTTAACAAATTCCTAGAATTTAGGAAAGTGAAATACTGGATATAACACGTTCAATTGAACGTATACAAAGTGGCACATGATGTGCTTGTTCCTTAAGCAAAGGAACAACGTGTTCTAAAGCCACAAATCCATGATCTTATGATCTAATCTCACGTTTAATCCAAATGACTATTATATAAGAACTTAATTAATAAAGTTCTAAGTGTGCCCAACTAAATGATTAAGTGAGTTAAGTAATTAAAGTATCGTTGTCTTTATTCTCTTATAATAGCCAAATGTTCCTATTGTCTACTTATTGTATTTCCAATAAATTAAATGCATAAAATCGTTTCTAAAATCAATAAACATTGACTATTGATTTGAAGGAAGCAATGGTAAACTAAGAATAGTGGAACTATAAATGGTATAGGAACATTCCAACAGTTCGCACAAGTTCCTAATTCTTTTGAAATTAATCTTAGTTCACCTGAACAAAGCAGAAGTTCCTTTTCATATGTGACTATATTTTTTAAGGAACTTTATTTCATATTATGCTTTAACTATATTATCTCTTTTGACTAACCTACTAATATTAAATGCACAAAGTATTTCTTCTTGGGTTTGTTTTACAGATTATATTTCTTAGTTTATGACAACCCGAAATGAAAGAACAAACAATATTTAGTGAAGGGGAACAACTCGTAAGATATAGCTCGACAACGGGTGTTCCAAGTCTATGATGATAGACAAATCAATATTACTCTCGCTATATGCTTATGATGAAGGAACTGTAGCTTCATAAACCAACGTAAAATGGTAAGATTGTTTAATAATCAAATGTTGGTAAGTTAAGTTCATGTTCCATTGTATATATCTTTATTGTCGAGTTAATGAAGCACAATATGTTTAATGTTTTTAAAGTTCACTAACTCTGGTTATTTTGCAATTAAATTGTGTCATCAATAAAAGCTAGAAATGTCATACTTGAAGGGAATCAAGTAGGGAACACATACTTTGTGGATCTCAATTTGGTTCCTAACAACATGACATGACTAGTCATTATTGAAGATGATCTACTTATATCTTTCAAAATGATAACATTCTAACTTCATCATGGTTGACAAACTTAGACCAAGGAACTTGATTATAGGTATATCTTATATCTAGTTCCTAAAGGATAAAGTTTGTTAACTATGTCCATGAAGATAGTATGTGATCTTAATTATCTTATTTCAAAAAAAAAAAAAAATTTTGGTGTGGACCACAAATTCTTGGAACCTTTTATATGTGAATTTGCGTGGCATCTTAAGTGTTTAAATTAAAATTTTGAAGGGGATTTGTCTTGGTTGTAGTTGATATTTATTTAAGGGACACTTGATTCTTTTCTTTAATAACAAAGATGAATATTCCACGTAATGTGTAATCATTGCTAAGAAGATTAAAAGTTTAAGTGGTCATAAATTATTATATTCGAGATCTAACCATGGAACCAAGTTCCAAACAAGTTTGATGATTTTGCAGAAACAAGGTACCGATTACAAGTTTTCAAAGTGAAGAAAATTATAACCGTAAAGGAACTTATGGACAAAAGTCGTCAATACTACTTCCCCAATAATCAGCAAGGATATGGTTACATCTTTGATCAACAAGATACCCTACAAACTCAAAAAGCGGAAGATTCTACTAGGGAAGTTTGTTGATATAAGTGAAGAGGCGATGTTCCCGTGATGCGCCTTCAATTGCAAAGCATACTAAGTTTACAACAAATAAAACAATGTGCACAAAGAATGAGTGAGCATATTATTTTAATTGAAACTAACTTGTTTGTTCATAGTAAACAGGTTAAAGATGATTTTCATGTTGAATTCACAAGTTCCTATGGAGCTAGAATTCCTAACATGAAATATGTCACTCTCAAAAGCAACAATAGCCAACTATATGACCTCATGGAGAAGAGCTTAAAATATGAAGATCAAGTTCAAATTCCTGAAATAGAAGTTCAACTCAATCAATATATGGAAGTGAGTTCCTATGTAATTAATAGGAACAAAGGCGGTTTCATACTTCCAAAGTATTCGAGTTCCTTGCCTCTAACTCGGAAGATAAGAAGTACTCCTACGATTCATTCACAAGTGACATCAACAAAATAACTCTATAAAGGTTAGTTGTTAAGAGGAACAACTAAACAAAGGTATTTACTTTGAGGAAACTTTTATTCATGTAGCTAGGTCATAATTATATATTATTTTCTCTTGTTGCTTACATGGGATTTAGGTTGTTCCAAATAGATTTTAAATGTGTTCAAAATAAATATTTTTGTGGAAATCTATGAGGAACAACATCAAGTTTCTTCTTGAAAAATGATTTCAAAATTAACAATAATTTTTGTTTTCAAGAGAAATTGGCTTAGTAGTTGTACATAGTTATATCGATAATATTTGTGGTACAACTAACTATTTTATGCAAGGGTTTTTGCTAACCTTATAAGCAAATGCACACGAGCATGATAAGGGAACAAAGCTACTCGCTTGTAACATAATGATGCAAGGACAAAAACATGTCAAGGAACTTTTGAAGAATGATAAGTGTCAATGGAGTTCGAATGAAAGTTTCCATCGATGTGAAGACATCAAAATGATGGAACTAGCAGTCCGAATTCAAAAGCAAGTCATCAAAATCATTCAAGTACTTAAAAGTTAATATGCATGGTGAAATATGACTTAAGGTATGTTGTTCCGATTCACATTATATCATAATTAATAAATTACATTGTTAAATTATTAATATGAATGCATAACTTTTATAAGTCTTGCTTTACATTATGTGAATATATGTTCTTTATCATTTCACCTATTCATGGACTCGTTTAGAGGAACAAGACTTGATGAAGTATGACTTGAGTGTAAACATATTCTTTTCCAAAAGTTTTGTCGAATTGGGCTCTTACACATATTAAAATTAAAGTGATTATATGCACACTAGTGTAAATATGTTACACTTAATTTTTGTGTCGTAAAGGCATACACACTTGCCTAAGAGTGTTAGAGGTCTCATAATAGAACTATGGATGCTATCAAACATGAAAATCCTAAGTTGCCAAAGGTACAATGAAAGAAACCTTGATGGAACAAGACAAATAAATTCCCATAATATATTTCTTTAAATTTTAAAGGGAACAAACCTATTCTAAACCAACTATCATTAGTTCACACCACATTTCTTCAAATACCCTTTGATTGATTAATTCCTAATTCCATTCATATCATGTCACTTCACATCTCCTAGTTCCCATGTGCTCTAATTTAAATTTATGACTTTTTATGGTTCAATGATGCATAAAGAGTGATAAATGGTAAATACATTTTGAGGGGGAAATTATGGAAAAAGTGAGAAGCAAGTATTTTATAATTTATCAATTGATGCTCAAAATGATATATTATTAGATGGAACTAATCATATAAGTTCCTAATGATGAAGGAATGGTAAGGAACTCAGTGGGGAATAAGGAAGAAATCAATATAAATGTGACATTCTAGGAAAAATACAATGACCCGTAATGACACCCCTTGTTCAAAAAAAAATGAAAAAAGGTAAACAAGGGTGATCAAATCTTTATTATTGCCTAGAAGTCAATATTTGATATGGTTGTGAAAATGCTTACTCATGGATTTGCTGATTTGAGAAGAGGAACATAAGCGAAAGATGAAGAACTTGATTAGAAAGATGAATTCGTTAAAGTTTCTTCATGCAATTATGAGTTCCTCACGGTTGGTTGGTTGAGTAAAAGTGAACTTGATAGATATATATCAAGGTGAATGTGTGTGAGGTTTCGCGGAGATTTCATCGTGTGATGTGAAGTGATCCACTCTAATTATTGTTGAGAACCTCTTATTAAAAGTCTAAAATATAGAGCACACTATATATCTCAAGTTTCCTCTACTCAAATTGTTCCATAAACTTCTTTCATATGTCTTTGAGCAGGGATATTACAATGTCCTATCTCTTAATCCATTCTTGACTTTCAAATCTAATTTTTGCTTGACTTTTATTTCTTATTTGTCAAGTTCCTTCGATGGTTTTTGAAGTTGGGTCTTTGGACTGTGAGTTGGAAATTCGTGTAGCACATGCATCCTAAGTTTGAAAAATTGAGATTCTTGAGGCTTTTGGGACTAACAAGTGTTTAACCATTATGGTGGTAAGTGTAGCATATAACAATAAGTGTATATGATTTACCTAAAACAAATTTGTGTAAGATGATCCTTTTCGATAATGACAAAAGGGGAAGAATATGTATGATGCTTATGATCAAGTATAGTTAAGTCTAAATCCTTATATGATGAAAGTTATTTGTATGATGTGTATGTTGATATTTCCTTCATATACATGTACGACTTGTTAGTTAAGGGGGATTAATGTACATTGTTTATTGTTTAATTTAGATAAGCATCATTTGTTTGTCATCATCAAAAGAGGGGAAATTATTAAGTCATGTAGTGTTTTGATGATTGTAAACAAATGATGATTATCTAACTAACATGTGTGTTTGAGATGTGCATATTACATTAACATGCAACAAGTCAAGGAAGGTTGAATATATCACATCATGAAGGACTTCCAACAAGTGAAGTTCCTAAAAGAGTTCCTATAAGGAACACAAACAAAGCGGCTCCTAGGTACATCCTAAGAGGAACATTGAATATGAAGTTCCTGAGCGCTCCTAAGTGAGAGCAACAAGATGACGTTTCGGAGTTGAAACAAGAAGTTCCCCGAGCAGAACTATGAGTGCGAAGTTTCGTAAAGGAACTAGCACACCGAAGTTCCATAGATGGAGCTATCAACATGTGGTTCTCGAGTTGGAGCAGCATGGGGAATGAAGGCGTAAAATATGAGTTTATTTTCTAGGATTCATGTAAGTATGTGGAAACGTGAAAGGTAATGGAACAATGTCAAAAGGAACTCGTAAGGTCTAAAGGAACTCATGGAACTTAGAGTCAAAAGTATTTAAGAGTCAATAAGTCTCGATGCATATTGTTATCTTAATCTATAAGAATTTATTTAGAGTTTGTTTCTTAATAAATCTCTACTTGGTTAATTATTTATAAATAATATGCATTAGTTGTTTTAGGATAAGTTTTAGTTTTAAAATAAAAGATAAGTTTTAGTTTTAAAATAAAAGATAAGTTTTAAATAAAATAGGTTTAATAAAATCGGTTTCTTTAGAATCTCGATTTTAATTTATTTAATTTTATCTTTTCAGTTTTTGGAAAATAAAAAGCCTAGATTTATAATACGTATAATGAGTTTTTGTAAAGAAACTATCCGCCCTGCTCCTCTCTAAGGAACAGTGCACGTGCCGGTACTATTAATCTAAGTTAAAGGAACGAAGTAGCAGCTTAAAGGAACTAGGCGTGTAAAATATTGTGCAACGCTTAAAAGGAATCGTTGAGTTTTTAAAGGCTATATTTTAGGAAAATGATTTTATGTGGTTCTAATATGATATTAAAGGAAAGATTTTTTATGGAGAAGATTTTATCTTTATTCCAAATAAAATCATTTTCGAATTTAAAAGAAAATCCTTTAAAGATATTATTTGATAAAAGATTAATTTTGGCTTTATTAATTAAAATACTTTTTAATTAAAAACCAAATTTAAAATATTGTTGCACAAGTAAATGCTAGATTTTAGGGAGCAAAGAATATTTCCATCTCCCACGCTCAACCGAGATCGTGGAGATCATGTGTAACAAAAGGAACGTGTTCCTCTAGTCGAGGAACATCATGGGAAAATGGTTTAACCACTAACACATAATTAATCCCACGTTCATTCTAAATGACTCGCTATAAATATTCAAGTTCAATTAAGTGTCAAATTGTTCGACCGGTGTCATTCCATAAGGTCCGGCTTTAGGAATAATGTTACAAAAGAATTATATTTTCTAATTCCTTGTTTTGAGTCGGCTCCTATGAGTTCCAAGTTCCTACGAGTGCTATGTTCCTTTACGTTCTTGAGTTTCTACATACTAGAGTTAAACCGTATTATTAAATGTCCGTATTTGAGCTTGGGGTTAAAGGGTTTGAGTGAACTCTTGTAATGGGGACTTCGCTAAGAGTTCGAGTGAATTCTCGTATCAAGTTCGAGTTAGGAACTTGAGAAAGTTCTCGTTGTTTAGTGCGTAGACTAAGGGGTGAAGTCTATCTATGTGGGTGTAGGGCCTGAGTAAACCTTTCGTAAAAAGTCATGGGAACTCTTGAAAGACTTAGAGTTAAGTATAGAGTATAAGTGGAGATCGTGAGAGAGTTGAGAGTTCCTCGTGGAACTTCAGGAGAGAGTTGAAGTTCCGAGTGGAACTGGGCATGTAATATGTTGTAATAGAGGAGGTTCCCTATTATAAAGTGAAGAGTTTAAATCCCGAGGAGGTCGCGGTTTTTCTTCTTGTATCGAGACAAGAAGTTTCCACGTAAAATCTCTCTTGCACTTTCATTTCCTTATCGCTTATGTTTTAAATTCCACATTATTTGGGCAATAAGTTCCATACTACACTCACCCCCCTCTTGTAGTGTTCCTAGTGAAATAACAAGGGTCGTGGTGGTGGTTTATGGAAGAGGATATGAGAGAGGGAAGAGATTGAGAGAGGATGAGATTTTAGGGCCTGGGGCTGGGGTGAGACAAAAGGTGAGAGGATGGGTGTTTTATGGGAAGAGGGTGAAAGAGGCCGAGTGAAGGATACGCATTTGGCCAACTTAAGTCGGGCCTATTAATCGATCCGGGCCGACAAAGAACCGGATTAGTTTTTGGTAATTTAACCGATTCATCATCCCAAATGCGGATCGCTTAATTGATCCTACTCTATGCGCAAAAGGTTTCACTCAACTAATCCTGGCTCAAGACCCCACCGCATCAAGCACTTTTGTGTCATTTAATATTTTTTTCCAAAGGTTATCATGTACTCATATATCTCAACATCATTTATAGAGAGCATATATACCTCCATCGCAACAAGCAATCTCCTTGCCTCCTCTACTTCCCTCTCCTCTTCCTCTTGTTTCTTCATCCTCTCCTCTTCTTGTACTTGTTTCCTTTGTTCCTCTTTCATCTTTTTCCTTAGCATCTCTTGTACTCTCTCTTAATATTCTCAACCTTTTCCTTCTCATCTTGCTCCTTTAGCCGAACATATGACCTAAACATTAACCACGGAGTGTTTGTTTCCTTAACCCACATCTCTACTAGATCTTTACCCTTGTCAAAACCCACATTTTCCCTGCATCAACATCATTCTCAATCTCCATTTTTCTATTAGTCCTAGGATTATGGATAACTAACCTAAAGGCCTTCAGAGATAAACACCTTGTTTAACAGACTTCTCCATAATTTATTTATACAACCCCGTTAAACGACACAAGTCGTTGTCCACAATCCTAACATTAAAATCTTTAGAATTGTATTGAACAAGTAACCAAACAATAGCCATCCCAACCAAATCAAGCAAACCAACAACAAATTTCCAACACAAATAAGCATACTCAAATTTTTTTGCAAATAAAAATGAAGGGCTTACCACATTTGAATGAAAGAACAAAGATTCAAATTTTGAATTATCAAAATAGCAAATAACACAAACATGCACAACAAATAGTTATAACCAAACCCTACAACGAACAACATTATTATGATATAACGCCATTATGGTTATCCCTTAACAAACTTGTAGGGGCATACACTTTTGTACCGTTTCTTTTTATATGATCTAGAATAATTTGAACAATATTATTATGGGAATGATCCAATTAAGAGTATTTAATTAGAACTTCTCTCCTCCTCTCCGTTTAGCCCACCACTCTCTTAATTTTTGATAGAAAATTCCCTATTTTCTCTTTTCTATAATAAAAAGTATTTCCACTAACTCCGTTATTACGTCCAACTTTTAATAAAATAATGAAATTCTAAAATTGGTTCAAATCCAAGCAAAGAAAAATAAATTTCGTTTAAAATTTTCTTCAAAAGTTTTTTTAAAATATATTATCAAAATGTTATGTCGACAACAATCCCCATATTGATTTATGCAATTAAGAGTAATATTGATATTTTATTTATATTAGTGAAAAGTTCATACTTCTTTTTGTTTCTTGATATTGGAATATACTTCCTCGCTTTTTTTAGCTGCAACATTTGCCTTTTTGGTGAGTCTATTAAAATAATCAACTCGCTGCAACTAAAAAAAGAAGGTAGATTTCTTTTTAAATGTTTCACAATAGTTCCAACTTTTTTCTATTTGCAAATACTTATAGGATTTTTTTGGAAAAAACTACCTTTCTTTTTGCAAGTTATTTGAAATTACTACCTTTATTAATTTTTTTTTATTTAACTACCTTTGTTGTTTTAAATATTAGAATATTGCTACCTTGTAATCTAAGCTAACGTCGATTTTTCCGTCATGTGGGCCCCACTTATTATTTTTTCCCGAAAATTTCCTCTTTTCCTTCTCGATTTATTCCGTAATTAACCGAGCTAACAACAAAATGATAAGTTCCATTAAATATCACCTCATTCTCTCTCAAATTCTCTTTCAAAGATCCAATGGGGTTAGGGTTTGCCAATTAAGGGGTTATGCGTCACGCTACTAGTTGGTTAAGGGATTTAATTTGCTTTGATTAGAATTGCCGCTACAAAGTGAATGAAATTTTTTCGAATTGCAAATTAGGGTTCATAGAATTAGGAAAATTGATCTACTTTGTGTTTCAAAATTTTGGTCAAAACCCTAGTTTGAGGATGGCAAAGGATGCATCAAAGGATGATCCGGTCCTTTCCTCTTTTCTTCGTATAATGATGTGGTGATGAAAATGGTAGGTGACAAGTCGATAGAGAGAGATTGAAATGAAGGTGGATGAGAGGAATCATGGCAGTAAAGATGAAGGTGAAGAGTGAAGATTGAAGAGTGAAAAAAAGAAAGAATGAGTCAATTTCAAGCTAATGGTATGAATCGACTATCAAGAGAACAAGGAGCGGGCACCATTTGACGAAATTAGTCGAATCCATTATGATGTATCAATAATCGATCCCACTTTGAAATAACAAAGGTAGTTAAATTTTTAAAGAATTTACAAAAGTAGTAATTTCAATAACTCGCAAAAAGAAAGGTAGCTTTTTACCAAAAAAATCCATATTTATACAAAGAAAACTTTAGGGGTTGTTCGTCATCTTTTGTTTTTTTTGTTCTTTAAACCATAAACAAAAATAAGCGAAACTGTAAGAAGTAGCTTTTCTAGTTGGGTCATTGTCGCGCCCAAAATCGATATGTTTAGTATAGGTGACGAGTAATTTTGAAAGATATATATTACCCCCGATATCATATGACTTTTACATTCATAAAACCAAAAACTCGTAGATTGATAGCTGATCGGCAATGCATCTCTTAAATTATTATCCAAGATATGGGCGATGTTTCACTCTTTCTCCTCCTATTTGATTCATGTACCATTTGCAAACGTTGCAAGAGAGAAACAAAAAAGTATGAGTTTTAGCCAATTTTTCATACGTATTTATTTGCGGAGTTGCAGATATTACTTACAACACCAATATTTTTAAGCAATATATTATGCCTTACTTTCTACTAGCGCATAAGACCACTTGCTTCTATCTTTCTCCTCTCCTAAATTCTCGCCATACTTTACCTAGGTATAAAAAATAGAGAAAGTATATTATAATTTGAAGATGATTAGAATATGTTACCGTCTAAATTCACGAGTCAAAAGTGTTGAAAAAAAGCAACAAAATAAAAATAAAATAAAATAAAATAAACAAACAACGTGCTACTTCCGTGTTCTTTGAGTGTTTAGACTAAGCAGATGGATATTGTCATAATGGAAAGTTCAACGCAATTTACCAAAATAACAGTTGATTTTTCTTTTGTCTTTTGTGGGGTTTCGATTTTGATTTTTGATAGAAAACGAAGATTTGATTATAGCGTGTGGAAAGTACAGTATATAAAACCCAGAAAATCACAACTTATAACGGTCAAACTCTCATCACCCCAGTTTGTAACTTTGTCTGTTCAACAAGAATTCCATGGCAATTCCTTCCACATGGGCACGCCAGTTTCTCTACTCAAGCCAATGCTCTCCTCCGAAAAACTTAGTTTTTCAGGTCCATTTTCTCTTTCCAGTTTTGTGTTATGCCTGCATTTCATGTAAACTTTTAGTATTATTTGGGTTTGATTTTATAAGTTTTTGGGTGTTTTTAATTATGGGTATTTGTTAAATTACCTGGGCATTTGTGGGTTTTTGTTATTAAGATTTAAAATGCTGATTTTGTTGAGCTTTTGTTCAAGGTTTATGATAGTCTTTAAGGGTATGTGATGTTATTTGTTGCAGATTTTTGTTTGGTTTTAGGAGTTTTAAAATAATTTACTTCGATCATATTCACATAATTTGCTAAATTTTTGTAATGGTGGTAGTAGTGAATTTGGGTGAAATTTTTAATTGGGTGATTCATGAAGTATATTGTAATTGAGACTTTGATTTTGGGTGTTTTTAAGCTTAGAATTGATGGTGTCCATTTTTCTATAGCACTTTTTCTTTTTCTTATTGTAAATGTCACGCTGATAGAAATCTTGACTCAGCTACTGACCCCATCCGATCGGGATGAAGGCTTTGACATTGTTGTTGTTGTTGTTGTAAGTGTGGTGTAGATACTTTCCTTTTCTTTTTCTTTTACATGGCATATAATTTACCATAAACTGCTGATTATTTTGCATCCTGCGTCCTCAAATGCTAAGTCTTTAGATTTCCAGTCATGAAAATTGAAAAGGTTATTATGCTGTTAGTACTGTCCTAACTTTGCTGAATTTTCACCTTTACACTGCAGAGACGAAATAAACGTTCAAATTGTTGTCTCATAATATTCCCAGTCCTACTTTGCGTTCTTCTTTCCACCTTACAAAGAGTGATTGACAATGAACTGAACAAAGAAAAGTATAGATGTGGTTGCGCTCAAGTTAATGGTACAACTGAATGTGGGATCCAATATTCAACATTGGAGCAAGCTTCCAGTTGTCCGATTCCTACCCCCCAAAAATGGCCTGCCTTGCTTCAAGTTCCAGATCCTCAAATCGCGCTCTTAGAACGACTTTCTTACATCCCCCTTCAGACTTGCCTAGTGAGTCATGTAGACAGACAGGATCTTGTCCTGTCACTGTACTCGTGACTGGGAGTAATCGAACACTTGGTCAAAGTATATTTTCTTCTCTGTGTATTCTTTTAACTTCTGTTTTTTACGGAACCTGGTTTATTTATGTTATTTTGTGTCTTTCTAGGCTTGGCCAGCAACCTGTTCCCGACATCCCCCCTGTGGATTCCTCCAATCTTTTATTTGGTTTGGCAAACAATGTCTTGGTGAGTGGTTAGTTATGCCGCATACAATCTGTCATTGCTTGACATTGTGGAAGGTTATCATATCTTGATGCATTTAATTGCTCCAGGGATCAGCATCGATGCCAGAAACGCAGAATTTTCTTGATCCTGCTTACACCTCAGGCCTCCCCTCTGTACTTTGTTCTAACCAGTCTGCCAGTCTAGATTGTCATTTTCTTTGCCCGTAGAGATTCTGTCGTCAACTTTGCAGCAAGGTATATGACTTTCTTTAACTGGGTTTATGATCAAATGTTGCTACAGTTTAAACTATTTGATGGGATGGATGGTATATAAGCATGATTTTTCAGTCATGTGTTCTTGCTATCTACAGCTCTCATTCCATAATTTATAACATGGCATCATATCATTGGTCTAACATTATTTAATCTTCTTTGTCTATGGCTCTATGCCTCAATATAGATACAGGTTGAATACTCAGTGATGACAAAGCTTCAGAGAAAGTGACTTGCTGTGCTTGAAAAGAGGGGTATAATTGGGAAGGTGTCTCATGAAATTTTGTATGCTTCCTCTTTTTTGAGATTGATACAATGAACTCTGAGACTATACACAATTTTAGAATAATGTTCGAGTCTATCCATTTTAGAATGTCAAATATCTGTGGTCTTGAATGTATTTTAAATCCTAGAGATTAGACACATCCCTCGGACTTTTTATGGTCTCTTATTAACGGTGAGTTGATTTCATATGAAGTTTCTATTCTTCCATTCCCCTCAAGGACTGATAATCTGGTCCCTTTGGGTGAGTTAAAACAAATTCATGCTGAAAGACCCTGTGAACTGAATTGAAATTGGGTTGAAGATTAATGATTCAGCCTGAACTAAACTGAATGCTAATTCGACAATTAACTTGCAATTACCCGAACTTTTATCTTTTAAATACTATGTACACTTGTTTGTCCATGATAGACTTAATCATTTATCATGCTCATCATGGCTCCAGGTGCACAAAATAATGATTGTTGTTGATGAAATTTCTCTCTCCGTCTTTAGTGTGCTATGCGATTTTTATTGAAGTTTTGTCTTGTATACAGATGTAACCTGTGTTCAAGGTCTTCATCTGTGGCGGAATAGTTCTTCTGACATTAATGATGCGCTGTATAAGGGTTATTATAAAGGTAACCCGGAAAGAGAGATAAATGAATTTGTCGCAGGTAAATTTATAACAATTTTATTACTATTGCTCAAGAATCTCTTCCTTTTCCCATGTTTAATATCTACTTTTTTCAACAGCATACGATTTTCTCAACTCAAACGTGAACAACTTTAATGTGAGCTTGTGGTATAATGCAACATTCAAGAATGACACTGGACTTTCTAGGTCGGCATTGATACGTGTACCACGCTCAGTGAATCTGGTATTTGCTATGAACTCATAGCTTGCTTTACTACTTAGACTTTTCATCATTGAGTTTGCTTTCGTTTGAAGACCTTGTCAGACTATGTTCAAATTGATCATCTTGATTTCCTTCCCATCCTATACCCCTCTCTTATGTTTCCATTTTTTCTAATTTCTGATCTCTATATCATGATATTACAATGCACTTTATTGGCATTGAGAAACTAGAGATTTGATGATTTGGTACAATCTCTCATTGTCACTTGTCATTAGATTATATTCATCATGGTGACAGCCTCTTCGTATAAAAATGAGGTTTAGGGTTTTGAATTTTAAATTTTAAAGGCACCCTATTTTTTGCTCTGGCATGCCCTAATCATTATGCTATAATTAGTTATTTCCCTTACATTGATCTGTATGATGTTTCTGTACAACTTATACATTCAATACTTATATTACAGGTGTCTAATGCCTATCTCCAGTTCCTGCTTGGACCTAGTACCAGAATGCTTCTCGAGTTTGTCAAAGAAATGCCAAAGCCTGGAACTCGGCTTAGCATTGATATTTCATCTCTCCTCAGTGCGCAATTTTTCACATATGTTATTATAGCACTCTTTCCTGTAAGTACACATTGCTAGTGCCACTTTTAAAATTAAGTTTTGGATCTGAATCTCCCTTAAAAATTTTGTAGCCATAGTTCAATATTGTTTTTGATACCTAGTAATTGGACTTAAATGTCTGGTGGTAAGTCCATTTGAATGTAAGATATGATTGTCAGCGGCAGCTTGAACTGGATACTAGGTAATAAGAACTTATCTATCTTATTATGTAAAGTAAATAAAATTTGGATAGTAGTGGGGGAGTTAACTACATATAAGGAAATATCAAGTTTTATTTATTTATTTATCATCAAGGCCCCTAAATTGAATTTCTGTAAGAGATTCAGTAAAAGTAATGGAGAAAGGAATGGAGCATTTTTTGAAGAGAAAAGAATAGAAAACAACTTATGTGAGAATTATTCCCTTACCTATTTATCGTCAAGGACTTCAAATTGAATGACTATATTCTCTCATTCCTCATTTCCCTTGTTTAATATTTCTCCTCTTCTATGTTTTGGCCTAATCAATTGCCAAGTATGAAGGGTGGCCTTTGAATTTGTCTCTCATTTCTCCTTTTTACGTCCTAATAGCACGTTTTCAAACAGCGGATGTCGATTTCAACGTCATTGTCACATGCTGATGAAGGATCACTTTCATCTTCGTCGACCACCTTCTCTCTCTCAACCTCCATGGATGCAAGAACTCAAGCTTCTTCTCTCATCTCAGTTTAGAAAATACGATTTTTTCGAAATTCATAACCTTTTCTCCAATTATTTGCAACCATTCCCTTTTCTCACTAACACTAAATGTCATGAAGGAAATACCGAGGGAGCAATAATGTTACATTTTCTTTTCCTTCTTTGTCAATTTGGTCTCTTGCGAAGATGTTCTTGCCATTCTAAGAACAATCTTTCTCTCAAGTCTCATCTCCAAAGTCTCTTCAAATCTCCAAAACATTTAAAGCAGGATACTTATGCTTAGTTGCTTAAACGCTACAAAGTGTGATCAGATTGCTTGGACGCCATATTTTTCATGCTTGGTAAGCATCATTGTATTTGTGTTCATTTGCAAAGAGGTAGGTATGAGCATTTTGCTTTGGGTCAAGCAACAATTACCTCATGACACTTACCATAATGCACGAGAATTTACAAGGGCTTGGTTTTGTCAAGCAACACTAATCCTTAGTTTTTGATTAGTGGATTGGTTGTTGGAATTGGCTAAATTAGAAATCAACTAAACTTGCACTGTGCATACCATAATTTCTTGCTCAGAGTTTGATTCATACAGCGACATCTTAACAGGTGATGTATTTTCAGCTGTGTGAATCACACAAGCAAGCAGTAGAGAGTTGTGTTAGATCATCTTTATATTAGACAAGCAAGTTATTAGATTCTAGGTTATCTTACTAAGGATTAGTTCTAAACTTCTAATTCCTCCATGGTTTAGGAACTTATTTCTAGTTTGTTTTAATTCTATGTGATACTCGGTTCTTCTGAAGATTAACTTGGATATTTATGAGCAATATTAGATAAATTAAATAGATTATGTTTTTAGCTCAATTTCCTAGTTGTTCCAATATTAATAAGCCTATATAAATGGCTCCCGGCTCTAACTTTTATTATATGTATTGAGTTTATAACTAAGTTTTGATTTTCTCGCAATTCTTTGAATGAGAAGAGTGAATTCAGATCAAAGAATTCCTTTTGATTTAGCGAGTAAAGCCTCTCTAAAATAATCACCCTTTTCACAAATCGAACCTTTCACGTGTAAAGACATAGATTTTGTCTGAGAACCTTTAGAAACTTTCTATTGAGTCGAGGTATTAAAATTTTAAGTCACATACAGAACCAGATGATGTGTATCTCTCCTCCACCCCCCATCTCCTATATAAGAACAGCACAGGTAAACAACACACATCAGTGGGTGGCAAACTAATAACTTAATTCTTCTTTACAGCATGTTGCTCAGTTTCTAATTTATTGTACTTCACATGGACTAGTAGGTTTTGTGCATGCAGTTTTAACTTAAAATGTGTCAGCATGTATTGCAGTTTCTTCTTGATAAGGGCATGTTAAGATACTTTGTTTTGTAAGAATTTTTGTATTCTGGTGCAGGTCGTGCTGACAGCTCTGGTTTACGAAAAACAACAACGATTACGCATCATGATGAAGATGCATGGGCTTGGTGATGGCCCTTATTGGACAATTTCCTATGCTTATTTTCTAGCTTTATCTGTTATCTACATGATATGTTTTGTGGTATTCGGATCACTTATTGGTAATCAAATCTTAACTCCACCGTTTGCTTTCCTTTACAAGCATCAAGGGTTTTGCTATATTCTTCTCAATGCCTCCTGTTGCTTTCTCTGTAGGACTAAAAATCTTCACAACAAATGACTACAGCATTCAATTCGTATTCTATTTCCTTTATATAAACTTGCAGATTTCAATGGCATTTCTTGTGGCCCCTATCTTCTCGAACGTTTTAAGTGCTAGAGGTGTGACTTTGGGCTCAATACTGCCTTTTGCAATATAGAAGTCTGCTGAATTGTCTTTGGTGCTAATGTTCTGTGCCCAACTTGTTACAGCTGTAGGTTATTTACTGACATTTGGCACTGGGCTGTTAGGAGGATTTCTATTTCAGAATTTTGTTCAAGATACCTCATTTCCAAGTAAGTTTTCATAAATTTGTTTCTACCTATATTGTCTGGAAACTTAGTTAGGCCATTCATACTTGTGATTTGTTTCAAAGGTAGATGCAGCTGTGTCAATGGGTGAAAGAATCCCCCTCCTCCCCCGGGAACAAAGTTGGTTGTACATTGTTTCTTTCAGCACATTATGCTACAATAGAAATCAAGTGGGTTTAGGGGATACATAGTGAAAAGTCTAATGTCTACAACTTTAGATTAAATCTGTTTGGGTTTTGATGCAACTACTGTGTAGGCTCAACGTGCTTGCTTCATGAAAATAGGGAAAATGCATCAAATTTTGGTTGGTTTCTCTCAATATTTTCATGTGTAGTATTTATATCTTTGCATCTTATCATTTCAGGAGGATGGATTATTGTTATGGAGTTATATCCTGGATTTTCTCTTTATCGAGGTATATATGAGCTTGGGCAGTACTCTTTTCTCGGCGATTCTATGGGTACCCATGGTATGCAGTGGAAAACTTGGGTGACAGCATGAATGGGATGAAAGAGATTATGATCATCATGTTTGTTGAGTGGCTGATTGTGCTTCCAATTGCATTCTATGTTGATCAAGTTGTATCATCTGGAAGTGGCGTGAAGAGAAATCCACTTTTTGTCTTCCAGAGCTTGCTGAGGAAGTCCAAGTCTGTTTCACGGAAGCATAGTTTACGAAAGCAAGGATCAAAAATCTTTGTTGAGATGGAGAAAGCTGATGTTGTCCAAGAGGTCCTTTTTATTTTTACCATTTTGTTCCTAGTTTTCTGCAGTCTGCAATCCCCGTTTGAGAAATTAGTTTTGAAACTTGGGGGGGGGGGGAACAACATCCCATACTGGATTAGGTGATTTCTTGATTTTACCCAAGCAAAAGCAAGTCATTAATGAAGCTAAATCGTTACAATTTATGTAGGGTTTATTTCTGCTTCTTTTGAGGCTCTTTGGTACGTAAACGCGAAAACACAAGCTGCAAGAACAAGAAATCCTCGTGTTTAACTTCCTGCAGAGATGAACACCACTTTTAGAATCTACCACATAGGGAGACCTACCTCCATTCTCTTGACTTTAATTTATTTGGAATCTGCTATGCAAATCAGGGTGGTGTGTTTTCTTAGGGTGGTCAAAAATAAGAAATGTTAGGATGGTGTGTTTTCATCCCCTATGGAAAGAGACTTAAAAGAGGGCAGTGTTAAGCAAATTGTCTATTTTTTTGTATTGATCTTCTACCGAGTCTTCTCCGTGCCAAGATTAAGTCCAGCTGAGCTCCTAGGCTCTTCATGCCTATCCAGGACCTCCACACCCTGCTTGTTACTTTGCTGAATAACACTCAGATACATATGGTGAATAGCGTAATATCCTTTTCATAAGAGTTATTAGGCATACATTGCCTGCATTATTTCGAATATTTACACAAGAATAAGGATCTAAAGAAATGATAAATAAATGTTCTGAGTTGCTGATGCTTGATTTTCATACTGTACTATTTGTTCATAATTCTGATTTCTGAAACAGAGGGAGAGGGTAGAACAGCTGTTATCAGAACCAAGTTCAAACACTTCCATAGTTTGCAACAACTTGAGAAAGATATATCCTGGAAGGGATGGGAATCCTCCAAAACTTGCAGTCAAAGGGTTGTCTCTTGCTGTGCCACGTGGTGAATGCTTTGGGATGCTTGGCCCAAATGGTGCAGGGAAAACCTCCTTTATCAGCATGGTGAGAACATTGCACCCTTGCTTGCAGTATATACTGGCTTATGAGATTTGTTTGTACACCCACATGATTTTTAAATGATAATGAAACGTAAATGAATCACAAAAATATCTAAATGTATTCTTTTCCCAGCTTGAGAATACCACTTTTTCAAAGGGCACATGTAACAATTGTTCTTAATTCCACAACCAAAATTATGTTTTTTTAGTGTCCTGCTAACTAGTAGAGGTTTATGTTTAGAATGCCCGCATAATAATTACTAGAAATGGTAACTATTAAGAGGTAGGGGCATCCTGTGAAGAGAAACCATATGAATACTGTATGGAGCAGGGCGTATTAATTGATTGTTTGTGGAATGAAAAAAAAAAGATGATTAATGTCTTTCTCCTTTTTCTTAAGATGATTGGGCTCACAGATCCCACATCTGGTGCAGCATTTGTCGAGGGTTCAGATATCCGTTTTCAAATGAATGAAATATACACCAGCATGGGTGTTTGCCCCCAGCATGAGTATGTTATCGATCTTTTATCTAAGTTTGATGTGTATATCTTGCTCTCTAGTTTTTAATGTAGGCTGATCCTGTTCCTTCTTTTTTAATTCAGCCTACTCTGGGAGACCCTAACAGGAAGAGAACACCTAATCTTTTATGGCCGACTTAAAAACCTCAAAGGTTCTGCCTTAATGCAGGTCAGTCTATTACTTGTAGAAATGTTGACAACATTGAAATCTTCTGGAAATAAAAAAATGTGGTTTGAAGACATGAAAACATTCCGTATTCTGCCATCAAACAAAAAAAGTGTCATTGTCATCTTTTATGTTGCTGCAGGCAGTTGAAGAATCTTTAAAAAGTGTCAACTTGTATCATGGCGGTGTTGCTGACAAACTATCTGGGAAATATAGCGGAGGAATGAAAAGGAGGCTTAGTGTGGCTATTTCCTTGATTGGTGACCCTAAGGTTCGTCTTCCTATCATTGTATCAGTAGAGTCTTGTCTGGTGGAGGCGTCCAGCTAACATCCCCCTCCCTAAAGAAGGTTTCCCTGTCCATGAGCTATGCTTCTGTTGGTTGTGATGATCACTATTGTGTATGACTTAGATATTCTAATTGATGTAGTTCCTTATTAAAGGTTGTTTACATGGATGAACCGAGCACTGGACTAGACCCTGCTTCAAGAAATAATCTGTGGAATGTTGTGAAGCAAGCGAAACAAGACAGAGCTATTATTCTTACAAGTATTTTCTCTCTCTCTCTCTCTCTCATTCCGTTTGACAGAATTTGAAGGTTTTTACCTATTTACTTACCCTTTTTTTGGGTTTGTGGTGGGGCTGGGAGAAGGCTAATGTTTTAAAATATAAGTTGGTTTGTTTGGTCAGAGTATAAATGATTCATATTCAAAATTTCAGTTTATAAAAGAAAAATTGAAAATGAATCAGTAACCATAAAAGGTACTAATGCAGATCGATCATGTATGAGCTATTAACTTCTTTATAATATAATAATTACTATTTATTTTTTCAGAAAAAATATCATAGAATGTCACATATCAAAATGTGTAAATACTTGTGTGTTTATTTTTGGACATGATATCTAAAATAAGTCTTAATATGATGCTTATATATTATTCCATGTTGGACTTCTTGATTTTAAAAATATGTAAAATAGGTATGTTATTCTTGTTTGTCTCCTATGTATCTAATAATTTTTGGGGACGGTGGGGGTAGCGTAGGTAACATATTGAAGTGCTTTGGGTTCCATCCCCAACATTGTTGATCCATTATGGGAAATCCTCACAAAAGAAAAAGATTCTTTACATTCCCTTTTAAAGTTTTATATTTTATCCCGGTAGACTACGATTCCCTTTTGATGATCATCAATTAAAGACTAGAGATTCGCTCCTTATTTAAGACACTTGGTTTATCTATATTTAAGTTCCACCAATTTGCATCTTCTGAAATTGAAGCATATAACAATTCCAGGAATCTCATCAGCATCGAACCTAAGAGTAACCGAAACCTTGTGTCGTCGTAATTGGTTTTCTTGTGCTTGAAGCTCACAATCTCAAATTCTCAATGAACCTGTCAAAAATACTTAGTTCTTTGCTCTTAGAATAGATGCTGATATTGATGGTCGAAGGGCCGAAGGCCATGAGCCTGTCTTGCACAAGAATATCTCAACATTAGATCATAGGAAAGTAATTCAAATATTGACGTCAATGAATCAAAGATTTAGGCAAATTTGTCACTTGGGTCTTTCTCCACTAAAGTTGGCAGTGAGTACCTTTCTTAAGAATTTCTGCGTGGGCTCAACTTAACTTTTAATCAGTTTGTCAATTGGACTTTGCGTAGTTAGATTTTGGACAACATACTGACTTTGTTGCTCACTTTTTGCTTCTCTTGATTTTCGATTATTCTCAATTAGAACTTTGCATTTGTTACTTGGACTAGGCTTAAAGATATGAGTGTTGAAAATGGATATGCATCTGAGTGTTGAACTCATACACTAGTAGAAGTTGTGCATGATTTTTACCTAAATCGAAGAGCCCGATTGTTCAAACTTGCGTTGGAGGCCTAAACATCTAATGCAGGCAATTTAAAATGAAATAGAAAGTTATGATAACATAGAAATTTGCTTCGTTAAACGATCATCTCAATGTCCTCATCCTTCATAAGTTATACAATTTTCTTTTAATGCATTTGCATAGCAAAACAGTCAACTCTCAAGTCTTAATCTTAATGAGGGTTGGCTACAAGGACTTTTGTGGTTGCTTTGGCTGTGAACAGCCACTAGGCAGCTGGATTTATTCAACAAAGTTCCAGATACATTTACGTTGTCTGTGTTACTGTCTCTTGTATATCTTTTGTGTATATACTCGGAAGAGTTCAGAATTCAGACTACACACTCGCGCTTGATTTATGTATCTTACTGAATATCACTGAAATTATATACAAGTATGATTATATTTCAGATGCTTAATTAAATATAATTTTCTAAATATGAACGCTAATATATTTTCTCTTTTTTCTTCTTCTATCAGCCCATTCTATGGAAGAGGCAGAAGTTCTTTGTGACCGGATAGGAATTTTTGTTGATGGTAACTTGCAATGTATAGGAGGCCCAAAGCAGGTAATATCCAATTCAGATTAGTAACTTCATTTAGAAGAACACAGAGTGAAACTATTCATAAAATACGAGGTCCTCTAGCATTTCACATTCAAACTTTATGGAAAGGCAGTTTTTATTCAAGGGATGATTGAGCAAATAAAAAGATAAAAAAAGAGAATAAAACAGCTACTCCCTCCGTCCTCATTGGTTTGCCACGTTGAGCTTTGATTACTTCTATTAATTATTGGTTATGCGGACTTAATGGAAGACAAAAATGGTAGGACAAAATAGAGTGAATCTGACCATCCCTCGTATCTCCAAGCTCACCACCCCAGTTTGTAATGTCTGTTTGACAACAATCCATGGAAATTCCTTCACCCGCCAGTTTTTCTATTCATGTCCTGACCCTTGTCTCCACTTCCGGTACTTATTCTTCACTGGGTCAGTATAGTTATTCGTGGCATACCCTTCTTTATCATTGCCCACTAAGCAAGTCTCTCAATACCTCGTCATAAGGCTTCTAAAAATTAATAAATAGCTTGTGAAGATCTTTCTTCCTCTCTTGAAATACCTTATGGTATGTCTCATAATGTTTTCTATGGTAGATTTTCCCAGCATAAACTCAAATTGATTCTCAGAAATGTTTGTACTCTTTCTTACTCTATCACTATGTCCCACAATTTCGTTGTATGGCTGAGAAGCTTAATATGCCAATTATTTGAGGAGCTTATGCACCTCCTTTGCTCTTATACATAAGTACCAAAGTGCTTCTTTTTTGCAATCTTGCGGTGTCTTGTTTGTCTTCCAAATCTCATCAAATACATTGGTTAATTCTACCTCTGATTTTTTAGATGCAACATTTGCCTTTGGTGAGTGGATTAAAATAACCAAATGTTGCATCTAAAACAAAACAGAGGTAGTAGTTATGAGATAACTACTTTATAAATATATTTTCTACCATCCCTCGTATCTAGTTTTTTTGTATACGTCCTTATATAGTATATACCTTCAATTGCTTGGAACTGGGGTTAGCTCAAGTGGTGAGCTTTTCCATCTTCCCCAGCTAAGTCCAGGGTTCAGTTCCTACCCCCAAGCATTTGTTTGAGGTTTTAGGGGGGGGGTTGGAAGGGTATTGTTGTAATGGGCCTACGGGTGGGTCCTGTGCGGATTATTCTTACCTATTAAAAAAAATATACTTTCAATTAATCAATTGCTTGTCCAAATACTTTTCTTACTTCACCTTAGGTTCTCATATATTACAATATTTTTCTTAATCTGTACATGTTCTCAAGGCCAAGTAGCGTTCTCTTTTTTCCTTTATTGCCGCTTTTACATTGTCACGTGCATTGTTGTACGGCACGGAATGCTGGGTAGTGAAACATTATCACGTGCATAAAATGCGTATGTTGGCATACAAGAAAGGATCGATTGAGGGAATGAGATTATTAGGAAGAAAGTAGGGGTTACACCGATTGAGTTTAAGATGATGGAGAATCGTTTAAGATGGTTTGGACATGTAAGACGAAGACCAATTGATGCCCCTTCGGAAGGGTAGCAAAGTGATAGGGTTGTAAGGGATAGGGGAAGACCTAAGAAAACTTGGATGAAGGTGATTGAGAATGATATGAGTTTACTTGGGATTGAGGAAAATATGGCGTTGGATAGGGGACAATGGAGGGAGAGAATATATGTTGATGACTTGACTTGACTTGACTTTATATATCTTCTCTTTTGACCCCTCTTAGTTTACTTCTTGCGTTTTGCAAACCTTTTGCATTGAACATTCTCTACATATTCCCTTTCTTAAGGTTTTCTCTAACCTTTTCATTTTGTTTTCCTCGCAAAGTTGTTTTTTTCTCTCTCGGTCTTTTCTTGGCTCTCTTCTATATGATATTTTCAAATGTATTTATTTTATTTATCTATTGTTACATTTTTCGTTTATAACTTTTCTTATTTTTCTTACCCCTTATGTTATTATTTTTTTTTTCTTGTTGTTTTACTTTTATTAATTTAACAATCTCCCTCTTCCTTGTTTATTCTTTTTAACTTCCCGCTCTTTTCTTGTTTCATTGGTCACGGTGACTTAGCCGACCCCAAATCATTTTTGGACTAAGGCTTTGTTGTTGTTATTGTGTTGCCACTTTTACTTCCTCATTATTCGATTGTATTCTCTGCATGTGTTTTCTTCACTCTAATTCTTCTAAGATCTCCTTGGCTACTTTGGACATGCAGTTTTTTCTTAATCTTTATATCCAAGTATATTACTGATCTACTTCTGATGCTAAATCAACTTCTTTAACCACTACCAGCCATGGTGTCATAACAAGGCCGCATCGTATCGTATCGCCCGTGTCGCAAAGGTTTTCAAATCTACCGAACCGATATTACCCGCATTGTAAAGGTGTAAAAAAACCGCGTTTTAGGCAGGTTCTACAAATATCTCATGGTCTAAGCCGATATTTGGCGATACGACAACCGCATCATCCCCGTTCCCGCATCACCGTGACCGTTCCGCGATCGTGATCGAAACCGCATTTTCGAACTATGCTATCGGCCAAAAGCTTTTAACACTACCTTCTTTTCATCTCCATCATCTAATTATTTGGTCACCTTGAATATCATTCCTTCTTGGATTTGGTATTGTAGATACTTCGACAATTAGGAATATGTTTTGTGTAGCGACACTTTCCCTTGGTAAAACCTCACAATTCAGAGAATTACCCCTATCTGTTTCCACTTTAGAATATCCCCAATTGTGTATCCCATTTCTAAACCATGTGTTACTCCGAATCAAGACATACCACAGTACAAAATCCAACTAGTTTTTCCCCTTAAATAATCCCTCCTTCCATTGCTAAATCATCCATGACCACTATCAAAACCATTTTGACTTGCCTTCCACATGTCCATATTGGTCTCCATGGATCAATAACTTCACCCTCCAAAATTCCTTGTACCACCTTCTCTATCCTCGAAAATTTGCCTTTCTCAATTCATCCTCTACATCAACTTGTGCTTATGCACTAAGTATATCTGTCAATATCTCTCACATATGATCTTGAGTTCTTGATACTTAAATCGGATCACTTTTTCTATATATCTGAACTACATTGTTTATTAGCTAATCACTAATATTAGTTCCAACTTAAATCCATATCTATCTTTTACTCGTCCAAAACATCACACATAATCCAAGGCATAATAAGTCTTCCTTTTCTCCTACCCATTTATGGTGCGTTCTTCGAACTTATCCGGATTGAACTTATTAGACCTAATTGGACCCGATTAGACTTCACCTTGTATTTATCACCTAATTGGATCTCGATCAAACCCGATTAGATCCGATCAAACCGATCAAACTTAATTTTTTGAGGTGAAGACATAAAAAGGTTTATGATTCCTCTCTTCATCACTTCACCAACTCCGCTAACTTTACTTGAAGTGACCCTACATTCCAAAATGCTCTAAATAATCCCAATGACGAATAATTTTCCTAGACCTCCCTTGTCTAGAACCTAGAAGCCCTTGTTCATTAGAATTATTAGACAGCACACGGGCAATGATGTGGTGTACTGGTGTGTGCACCACTTTCAGGCACCAGGGTTCAAGAAGTGCAGTGCGTAACAGTGCTGGGAAACCCCCACAAAGTTTTACGCCTGTTGTCACCTGTTGCAACCCTCCTCTTTTACCAGGCTTGGGACTTGAATGTCACAAGCGGAGCATTATCCCACTGCTTCTCAAATGGCAAGGATAAAGGATAGTGTACCTCACAATAAGAAATAAGGGCATCAGTTACAATGACATGTTGATTAGCTTTCCTATAATCCAAAGCAAACAAATAGTGAATCAAACAGCTACATTTATAAAATAGACAAAACTGTAGAGCAAAGAGACTCTTTAATGGAGAACATTTCATACTCAGTGTACTTTCTAAGTTGTAACTTACTTTTAGAGTTTCCTTAATTAATTAAAATTAAAGTCAAGATGAGGGGTAAATTTTGCTCGAGAAAACATTCCAGTGTTTTTTGGGGGGGACAGATGTGTGCAGAACTTTCATTTATATTCATCAATGGCAGATATATGTGCATTATATTTAAATATATATTGACATGAGGTAAGTCTATTGTTTCATCATAAACGCTTTCTTGCCACAAGTGTAGCTGGGTATCTATTTACTTACAACACAATATTTCTCCATGATATATATACTCAATTAGTGTGCTGTTTTGTTAAATGCCAGCTGAAGGGAAGATATGGAGGATCCTTTGTGTTCACAATGACAACTTCGGCAGAGCATGATGCAGAAGTGGAAGCAATGGTGAGAGGCCTCTCTCCCAACGCCCAAAAGATATACCACATCTCGGGTACGCAGAAGTTTGAGATCCCCAAACATGAAATCAAGATTTCTGATGTTTTCAAGGCAGTCGAGAAATTTAAGAAGAGATTCCCAGTCCAAGCATGGGGTCTTGCTGACACCACTTTAGAGGATGTATTCATCAAGGTTGCCCGCGAAGCACAATCCTCAGATGTTCTTTCATGATGACGAAGACTTGTGTACATAATTTTGTTTGAATCTATACAGGTTACAAGCATAGTTTCACATCTAACGGTTATAAGTGATGGTAATAGTAATACGTTTTAGTGCAATTTTGTAAGAACCTAATATCAATGTCCATGGTATACCTCAAACTTGTGTTTTCTTGCATTACCATTCAATACCACCTTCTAAAGTGGTAATGATCGATAATAAAATTTTATAAAGAAATTAGATGTTACGGGGAATAGACAAGCATTACCATGGCCATTGACATAAAAAAGTTCTCTTACAATATTACACTCAAAGGCATTACGATTACTACCAATTATTACCTGGCTACCAAATATTCATGTTATGTCCGCTACAAAGTCCAGAAAGATCATAGAAAGAAAAAGGTGCCAAGGCGAAATAGTAGTATAGTACCACATTTCACTACATTTATATTCTTTTTTTTTTTGAAGGGGTCTACATTTATTTTCTTTGTAATGCGGTTTGTTATGTTCATGTTTAAAGGAGTGTGTACAGCCATAATAGTAAGGTTTTCCTTTACTCTTTATGAAATTTAGTAGCACTGTTTTTGTTTTTTTTGTTTGAGGAGGAAAGTTAGTAAAACTTTGCTACATATAATATTAAATTTTTTAATATATATTATAGATTTTTTTTATCAGTTTATCTATATTTGTTATCATTCTAATGCATATTTCTTATTAGTTTATTAACATTTTTTTTTGATGCAAACGAAGGAAATACATCCTAAAAGAAAAGAAAAGAACTGAATTAGTTTATTAACATTGGTTATTAGTTTATAATTTTTTTTGTTAGTTTATATATCTCATTTATCGGTCTATGCATATTGTCTATCAGTTTATATATAATATTTATCAATAATATTTATTATTTTAATAAGCTTGAATGATGTTCAAATCCAAAGTGCAAGCTCTCAACTCTAGGGTTCTTGAGAGACAAACTAAGAAAAAAAATAGTGTTTTTTGTCAGAAACAACCTTTTATAAGTGTCATTTTGTGAGAAACAACCTTATAATTTTTTTTTTGTGAGAAACAACCTTTGAATGCGTTTTTTTTGTGAGATCAGACCAAGTGGCCATTTTCCGGCAGTGACTTCAGTTTTCCGGCCTTGACTTTTTTTTTACCCCCCTTTCCCTCTCTTTTTTTTTACCCACCCACCACCCCTCCCCCAACCCCTTTCCCCCGCCACACCCTGCCCCTCCCCCTCCCCCCTTCCCCCAAGCACCCCCAAAGCCCTCCCCCTTCCCCGGACCACCCCCCAAAGCCCCTCCCCCTTCCAGCACCCCTAGAAGCCTCCTCCCCCTTCCCCCACCCCCCGCAATCCCACCCCCTACGGCCCCCTCCCCCTGCGGTCGTGCAACAGGACCGTTCCCCTTTCTTCTTGCCCAATTGAAACCGTCCCTCCGTCGCCGCCTTCTCTTCTCCGTTCCCCTGCTCTTCTCTTTTCGAAGGGGGTGGGGGGATGGGTGTTGAGGCTGTAATATCCACCAACAAAACCGTAATGTTTTCGCGCAACTCTCTCTCCTCCGACGATATTCGTCGTCGGAAAACTCCGGGCGAAGGGGAAGAAGAAGAAATAGAGGAGAAATTGCGTGTAGAATAATGAAGACTGCGAAGAAAGGGAGGGGGGGGGGGTTGCGCGGCTACAGGGAGGGGGGCTACGGGGGGTTGCGGGTGGTGGGGAAGGGGGAAGGGGGCTTCGGGGGGTGCTAGGGGGAAGGGGAGGGGGTGTGTGTGGTGGGGGAAAGGGGTTGGGGGAGGGGGTGGTGGGTGGGTAAAAAAAGCGAGGGAAAGGGGAAAAAAAAAGCCAACGCCTGAAAAGCGGAAGTCAATCTTGGGAAAATGCCACCCTGGTCGATCTCACAAAAAACGATTCAAAGGTTGTTTTCACAAAAAAATTTATAAGGTTGTTTTTCACAAAATGACACTTATAAAAGGTTGTTTCTGACAAAAAACTCAAAAAAATAAGTTAAGTGCTGGAAATTAAGGTGTCCTTGTTAAATTTAAAAAAGTTCTTATGTATACTAATGGTAATGGGTAAAAGAGTTACATTAACAATAAAAGTCCTAATAAAAAATAGAGTAAAGGTTGTTCATGCAGCTCCCCTATAGTGCAAAGCTTTTCACGATCGGGCCTCAACACAAATGCAGCATACTCAGTGATCCAACAACCTCCCCGATGATATAGTGCAGGCCTGTCCGATTGGAAGCTGGAGTGTCAAGCGAGTAGTGCGCTTTTCGCACTATAGTGCCCACAACAAATAGGCTAATTGTGGCACGATAGGGCCAATCTCTCCCTATAGGGTAATGCAGGGCCCCTCATTCTTGGAAAAAGACTTTTATCTTTCTTCATGGTCGCAACGGGAATCTATCTAGGGCATCCATAATCTTCTCGTAGAAGCTCCAAAGCTCCTCCGCTTCCTTGTGGCAACTGCATAGTGATAGATTTAGGAGAAAATTCCCCCCTAAACCTACAACTTAACATCAAAACAACAAACCATAATTAAACAGAGAAAGTTAGTAGAAAATGGTTCCTAAGAGCACGATTAGCACATAAAAAGATGGTCCCTGGGAACGGGGGGAAACCTTATACTATAAAATAAATACTTCTTCCGTTTCGAATTAAATGCAACAAATCCACTTTTACGCATGCCGAGGCATTATTTTGACCACAAATATCAATAATTACATATAAGTAAAAATTATAAAAATTATATTTTATGAAAGTACGTCAAGAGACGAATCTAACAATATCTCACTTGACTATGTTTTTCATTATGTATAGATCACAATTCTTAGTCAAAGTGAAAAGTGTGAATAGTAAAAAAGTGGATTTGTTGCATTTAATTCGGAACGGAGGAAGTATATCAATTTGTAGTTTATTTTTAAAAGAAGTGATATAAAATTGTTATAATATGATACTTATTTATTTTAAAACTCGGTTTTTTCACCATATACCCTCGACTAATTTTTTTTGCAGCGTATACCTCGCAAGTTTCCAAATTCACCATATACCCCTCACGTTTCAAAAATACATCAACATGCCCTTATGACTAACGGTGTTAGACTTCCGTTAGTCATTAGACCTTAATCTTCCCTTTAAGCCTAATTAAATAACTTAAACCCTAAATAACCCTCAACCCTAAACCTAACTAACCAAAAAACCTAACCCTAAAAGCCCACCAGCCCCTACCCACCCCCTGACCCACCACTCCACGACCCACCACCCCCACCCCCACAACTCCCCCACCACTCCCCCCACCCCCCACCCCTTTCGCCCACCACCCACCCACCATCCCTCCCCCTCCCCTTCCCCCACCCCCCAGACCCTCCTCCCCTGCGGCCCTACTCCCCCTCCCCCCTCCCCCGCGCCCTCCCCTGCCCCCCCCCCTCCTCGCCCTCCCTTGCGGGTCCACCCCCCCTCCCCCTCCCTGCGGTCGCCCAACCCCTCTCCCCCCCTTCCTTCCCATCAGCAGTCGGCAACCCCCCTCCCCTCCCTTTCCCGCGACCCTTCCCCCTCCCTTTCCCATGATCGCCGAGCCCCTCCCCCCTCCCCGAAATGAAAAAAAAATTCGAAAACTCCTAGAATTCGAAAATTATGAAACGCGACTATTGCGGGGGAAGGGGAGGCGAGGGGGATCGCGCGACGACGGGGAAGGGGAGGGGGGCTGCGCGACGACGGGGAGGGGGGAGGGGCTGCACGACGACGAGGGAAGGGGAGGGGGGCGTGCGGCGACGAGGGGGGAAGGGGAGGGATTAGTGCGACGACGGGGGAAGGGAAGGGGGTCTGCGGGGGAGGCTGCGGTGGTTGTGGGGGGCGGTGGGGCTGCGGTGGTTGTTGGGGAGGGGCCGGTAGGCTGGGGTTGGGTTGGGTGGGGGGGGTGGGTGGGTTAGAGAGAGAGTTAGGGTTTAATTAGGGTTAGGGTGGGGGAGGGTGTTTAGGGTTAGGGTTAGTATTAGGGTATTAGATTAGGGTTAGATTTAGGTTAGTTAATTAGGGTTAGAGGGGGGGTTTAGGGCTTAATGATTAACGGAGTTTAACGCCGTTAGTCATTAAGGGTAAGTCAGTGTATTTTTTGAAACGTGGGGGGTATATGGTGAATTTGGAAACTTGCGAGGGTATACGGTGCAAAAAAAAATTAGTCAGGGGTATATGGTGAAAAAACCGTTTAAAACTGATAAATTGAATTCCTCTCTTAAACAACAAAAGTCATTTTTCAAAAATAAACATACATTTAAATTAGATGGAGTCCGCATTACAAATCTCAAATTTGAGATGTCTTCCCTATTATAAACCAAACATATTCGTTCACAAACGGTCAAGGGATATCGACTCATCAATACTAAAAATGACCATGTTAAATTCAACCGTAACCCAAAATAAAGCCACCAACAATTTTGCATTATATATTTATCGGGCATGGTAACTAGTGTGTTTAATGAGAACTTTGACCTCTTTACCCATTTCTTTTGTGATTATCACTTGAGGTAGTAGAGACACACAATTGTGTCTCCCCCTTCTAAGCACCCAATGATGACATATCCTGCCTACTTGGGCCAGATTAAAGACTAAACGACAAATAAATCTTAATAGTTACTTCCTATATTTCATATCACTTAAAATATTACTCCGGACACGCTTGCCAATGTGTAACTTTAATCATTAATGTCTCTAATTCCCTATAAGTTAAAATTTCAAAAAGTTGATAATATTTTGAAACTAGATGTCGAGAAGTCGAGGTGAATCTAACAAGATTCTACATGACTATATTATTCCTTAATTCACAAAAAAGGTCAAAGGGAGTGTGTGAATAGTGTAAAAGTCAAAACGGTTCAAGTAATATAAAATGGATGAAGTATATATTTCAAAACTTATTTTTCTACCCATCTAAAATATAATTCAAACTATTTCCTTAATATCCATATTTAAAATTCTTTTAAATCTTTAACGTTGGATAACAATCAAAAGCTTTTCGAAAAAGTATTATACGTCCAATTTCGATTTAAAACGAAAAAGTTATGAGTAAATTACTAAAAGTAAACTCTAATCAGCCTACTATCACTGTTTGGGTCATATCTCTTTCACTCTGAACCACTAGAACATGTTTGGGTCATATCTCTTTCACTCTGAACCACTAGAACCAGAATGGGTTGAATCCAAATCTATTGGAAATTAAAATTCTAATATAATCAGCCTCCCAAAACCCCCATTCATCCAACTCTTCTTCTTCATTAATTATTTTTTTGAATAAATTTTGCTCTTCTTTACTAACCGTTTATTCATGGTGTATGTTCTAACCATTTTGACAAATTTGATAGAATTGAAAATGAGGTGGGCAACCCAATAAGGAGAAGGAGAGTTCGGTCCACTTACAAGTTACAAGTCAAAGAAGGTTCAATACTAAAACCAATTGGCAATAATAGGAGTAACTCCTTTAGCTTATAATGTGGTACTCTATCTCCTCTTTCTCCAATGTGGGACAACTCACATGTGCACAAACATGAGGTTTAACACGTTTCCTTGATTTACTTGCAAATATTTTATCTTAGACCAATTTTACAATGGCTATAATAAAATTTTTAGCCATCATAACTTGTGTAATTAGGACCATTAATTTTAATTTTAGATCCACACCATCCATTAAGTTGACTTTACATTTAAACTAGAATTAAAATTTATACATTAATAAATTTGTATATTATGATTTGTATATATTAATTGACTTTATACTCCATAAATCTTTGTTAATGGTGATAAAAAATCTAAAAAAAAGAAAGGAACAATACTCCAAAAGGAAAAAAAATTGACCTTTCTCCATTTTTTTTTTTGTATTTTTAAGATTCAATTAAATCAATGGACAATATTAATCTATAAAAACAAAGGGCTAAGATTTCAATCGTTATGGTGGCTACAATTTTATTATAGCCATTGAATAATCATCCATCAATCTTTCTTTTTATTTCTTTATACATCATGCTTGAATTTTCATGGATCCTTTATACATGGATAATTTATTTCGTCTATTTTCTTGAATTGTTTATTATTAAACTTTAGATGCTTTTTCCAAACTTAATTAGCTTGTTTATTTTCTTGAATTATTTATTTTTATAGTCATATGTAGTCTTGTTTGATTTGTTTCAATGAGTACTTTATTGATACTCAATCGTTATAATTTTTACTAATATGTAATGAAAAATATTTAAGGTCAAAGAAGTGTATTAGCAAAAGCGCACAATGAAAGTGGGAAGAACAAAAAATACAGAGAGAGTATATAGTTGCTAATAGAGACCTAAATAAATATTCTGACGCTTAAATAAGATAATATGGACTAATTTTAGCGTTTCTTGTAATTTCATGCTAAATTCAAGTAGTCACCAAAAGATCTTTCATGTTAAAAAGCCTCTTTTAGTATTACTGTTTTTTTTCCGTAGCAATTAATTAATTATTTGTAGAAAATATATTGTTGCAATTTAATAGGTCATTACATTAAGTGGAGAGTATTAATTTGGGCAAAAATATGGTTCATGACCTGATTTGTAGACTTACACCCGATTTCATAATCAATTTTTTTTGGTTGATTAGTTTTCTTCTAAAAATAACTCATTAGCAACTCTTTTTAAAAGGACATGCAGGTAACAATTTTAGATACTTACAAGTAGCCACATAGGTAGGCCAATGACTCGATATGTGTATTCCGACAAAGAAAAAAAAAATACTACCTTCATTATTTCTTAATATATATACACCAATTCTTTTGGGCACAAGAACCAAGGGTAAATAATTAGGGTTGACTCAAGTGGTGACTTTCCCATCTTTTATAGCGAAGTTTAGGGTTCAATTCCTACCCCAAGTATCTGCTTGAGTTTTAAGGGGGGCTGGGGGTACATGGTTGTAATGGGTCTCTGCGTGGAGGCCCTGTGCGAGGGTAACCCTACAAAATTCTTCTTGCATACACTAGTGGAAAAAACCTTATCACGTCACTTAATTAATTCGGTTTTAGAAACCGCATCCGAAAAGCAATGGAAAAATGGGAGGGAAATGCGGGGCAAAAATCTAATCCGGTCTTTTAGTGAACCGGATCAGATTATATAATCTGCTGCGGTTTTTAATAATCTGATCCGGTTCTTAGGACCGAATCAGATTTTTCGGTTTTTTTCCCAGCCACAAAAGCCCGTGTTTTTTCTTCCCTCCTTAATCCACCCGCATTCAATTCCCTCCACCCGTATTCAATTCATCCCTCCTTTAATTCATCCACCCGAGTTCAAGTCTCCACACCTGAGGGTTCGACGACGCACCACCACACCTCACCGCCGCCACCACCCGAAGCTTCCACCACCAGCTGCGCACCACTACTGCTGCCCTAGCTTGCGCACATCCACCTCGACTCCTCTGCGATTTTCGGTGCACCTCCACCTCGACTCCTTTGCGATTTTCGGCGCACCTCCACCTTCCTCCTCCTAAACAACTACATTCGTCCTCTACCCCACCGTAAACAACTACATTCCTCCTCCACCTCTTCCTAGGTAACTAAAAGTTCATAACTTTTATTTTAATCTCATATTTGAAACTTCAAGTTTATAATTCATTGTAGTTTTATGAATAATTGTTAGTGAAATTAGGTTGTATAATAGTTAAAGGGTTCAAAGTTGATTGATTTGAGTTAATTTGATTTTAGTTTAAGTAGTTAGTTTGATTTTTAGGTTAAAAAGCTAGGGCTTTGGTGGGGTTGTTGTTGTTGTGGTTGTTGTAGTCGTGGTTGTTATTTTTGTGGTTGTTGTGTTGTTGTTGTTGTTGTTGTTGTTGTTGTTGTTGTTGTTGTTGTTGTTGTTGTTGTTGTTGTTGTTGTTGTTGTTGTTGTTGTTGTTGTTGTACTTAATTAGTTTAGTTTAGTTTAGTTTAGTTTAGTTTAGTTTAGTTTAATTTAGTTTAGTTTAGTTTAGTTTGGTTTAGTTTGGTTTAGTTTAGTTTAGTTTGGTTTAGTTTAGTTTAGTTTAGTTTAGTTTAGTTTAGTTTGGTTTAGTTTAGTTTAGTTTTGTTTACTTTAGTTTAGTTTTGTTTAGTATTGTTTGATTTGCTAATTTATACTAATGTTAACTTTCACTTTGTTGTTGATTGAAGCTAGCTAGTGACGGAGTGTTGAGTTCGATTTTCCTATTTACAATCTTATATTGGTATGTTATCATTCATATTTAACTTTCTTTCATAGTAAATTGGGTAAGTGAATGTCATTTCGGGCCGATTTCGGCTTTTCGAGCTCAATTTCTTTAATTTATCGCTTTTAGCCTCATTTTAGGTCATGTATAGTTCTTATTGGTATGTATATATGTATTACAATCAACTAAACTCGCTTCACATGTTTTGAAACCCATTTTGGGTAAGTGAATGTCATTTCGGGCCGATTTCGGTTTTTCGAGCTCAATTTCTTTAATTTATCGCTTTTAGCCTCATTTTAGGTCATGTATAGTTCTTATTGGTATGTATATATGTATTACAATCAACTAAACTCGCTTCACATGTTTGAAACCCATTTTGGGTAAGTGAATGTCATTTCGGGCCGATTTCGGCTTTTCGAGCTCAATTAACTTAATTTATCGCTTTTAGCCTCATTTTAGGTTATGTATAGTTCTTATTGGTATGTATATATGTATTACATTCAACTAAACTCGCTTCACATGTTTTGAAACCCATTTTGGGTAAGTGAATGTCATTTTGGGCCGATTTCGGCTTTTCGAGCTCAATTTCTTTAATTTATCGCTTTTAGCCTCATTTTAGGTCATGTATAGTTCTTATTGGTATGTATATATGTATTACAATCAACTAAACTCGCTTCACATATTTGAAACCCATTTTGGGTAAGTGAATATCATTTCGGGCCGATTTCGGCTTTTCGAGCTCAACTTCTTTAATTTCTCGCTTGTAGCCTCATTTTAGGTCATTCATAGTTCTTATTCGTATATGTATCACCATTAGAGTCACTTAAAGTCGGGTCACATGATTTTAAAGATATTTCGGGTAGATGAATGTCGTTTCCGTCTTTCCGATCGAATTATGGCTTGTGCGGGAGGAGGGGCTGTGCAAGGGGGTGGGGTCTGCGGGGAGGCAGCAAGGGTGGGGGTGCAGGGGGGACAGCAAGGCTGGGGGTGTGTGCAAGGGGGAAGCGGGGTGGGGGGCGGGGGGTGGGCGGCGGGGGTGGGGCGCGGGGGTGGGGTGCGAGGGGGGCATGGGTGGGGGTGCGCTGCGGGAGGGGAACAGGCGTTGGGGGTGCAAGGGGGGAAGCAAGGGTGGGGGGGTCGCGGGGAGGGCGGCGGGTGGGGGTGCAAGGGGGGAAGCGGGGTTGGGGGGGTGTGCAGGGGGGTGGGCAGCGGGGGGTGGGTTCCGCGGGGGGAAGCGAGGGGGAAGTAGGGGTGGGAGGTTACGCAGGGGGAAGCGGGGTGGGGGGGGTGTAGCGGAGTGCGAGGGGGAAGCGGGATGGGGGGTCGCGGGGGGGACAGCGGGGTGGGGGTGCCGGTGGGGGCAGCGGGGTGGGTGGGGCAGCAGGGGGTGGGGGCAGCAGGATGTTTGCTTTGTTTTTTATGTTCATTTGTTATTCGTTTGATGTTCGTTTGTAATGGTTATATTTGTTTGATGTTTGTTTGATACCATTGTTTTTTTGTTAACTCTTGCGCGTTTCTAATTTCTTTTTTTACATTATTTCAGGACTTTCAAACATGGTCCGAGATGATGTGATTGTGGAGGAAGAAACCGATGATTTGGGTCAACCTTGTGGTAAGTGGCGTGCAAAGTATGGGCAGCATATTGGGTTTTGTATGCGCAAACTGAACATTTTGGTCAAATGGAAAGATGTGCCCGAAGGAATGAAGAAATCATTTTGGGACGACACTTGTGTAAGTTTAATTTTCAACTCAATTAGTTTAAGTTCTCGCATTTAGCCACATGTTAGGACATATATAGCTCTTATAACAACATATACAACCATTAGAGTCAAGAAAAATCACTTCACATGTTTTGAAACCCATTTTGGGTAGATGAAGGTCATTTCGGGTCGGTTTTTGCTTTTCATGTTCAATGTACTTAGTTTCTCGCATTTAGCCACATGTTAAGACATATTTAGTTGTAATAACAACATATACAACCATTAGAGTTAAGAAAAATCACTTATTATGCTTTGAAACCCATTTTGGGTAAATGAAGGCCATTTCGGGCCTTTTTTGCTTTTCATGTTCAATGTATTAATTTATCGCATTTAGCCACATGTTAGGACATATATAGCTCTTATAACAACATATACAACCATTAGAGTTAACTAAAATCCATTCACATGCTTTGAAACCCATTTTGGGTAGATGAAATCGATTTTGGGTAGATGAAGGCCATTTCGGGTCGGTTTTTACTTTTCATGTTCAATGTACTTAGTTTCTCGCATTTAGCCACATGTTAGGACATATTTAATTGTAATAACAACATATACAACCATTAGAGTTAACTAAAATCTATTCACATGCTTTGAAACCCATTTTGGGTAGATGAAACCCATTTCGGGCCCTTTTTTGCTTTTCATGTTCAATGTACTTAGTTTCTCGCATTTAGCCATATGTTAGGACATATATAGCTCTTATAAAAACATATACAACCATTAGAATTAACTAAAATCCATTCACATGCTTTGAAACCCATTTTGGGTAGATGAAACCGATTTTGGGTAAATGAAGGCCATTTCGGGCCGTTTTTTGCTTTTCATGTTCAATGTATTTAGTTTCTCGCATTTAGCCACATGTTATAACATATATAGCTCTTATAAAAACATATACAACCATTAGAGTTAACTAAAATCCATTAGAGTTAACTAAAATCCATTTTGGGTAGATGAAACCCATTTTGGGTAAATAAAGGCCATTTCGGGCCGTTTTTTGCTTTTCATGTTCAATGTACTTAGTTTCTCGCATTTAGCCACATGTTAGGACATATTTAGTTGTAATAACAACATATACAACCATTAGAGTTAAGAAAAATCACTTTTTATGCTTTGAAACCCATTTTGGGTAAATGAAGGTCATTTCGGGCCGTTTTTTGCTTTTCATGTTCAATGTACTTAATTTCTCGCATTTAGCCACATGTTAGGACATATATAGTTCTTATAACAACATATACAACCATTAGAGTTAACTAAAATCTATTAACATGCTTTGAAACCCATTTTGGGTTGATGAAACCGATTTTGGGTAAATGAAGGCCATTTCGGGCCGTTTTTTGCTTTTCATGTTCAATGTATTTAGTTTCTCGCATTTAGCCACATGTTAGGACATATATAGCTCTTATAACAACATATACAACCATTAGAGTTAACTAAAATCCATTCAGATGCTTTGAAATTCATTTTGGGTAGATGAAATCGATTTTGGGTAAATGAAGGCCATTTCGGGCCGTTTTTTGCTTTTCATGTTCAATGTACTTAGTTTCTCGCATTTAGCCACATGATAGGACATATTTAGTTGTAATAACACCATATACAATCATTAGAGTTAACTAAAATCCATTCACATGCTTTGAAACCCATTTTGGGTAGATGAAACCCATTTCGGGCCCTTTTTTGCTTTTCATGTTCAATGTACTTAGTTTCTCGCATTTAGCCACATGTTTGGACATATATAGCTCTTATAACAATATATAAAACCATTAGAGTTAACTAAAATCCATTCACATGCTTTGAAACCCATTTTAGGCAGATGAAACCGATTTTGGGTAAATGAAGGCCATTTCGGGCCGTTTTTTGCTTTTCATGTTCAATGTACTTAGTTTCTCGCATTTAGCCACATGTTAGGATATATTTAGCTCTTATAACAACATATACAACCATTAGAGTTAACTAAAATCCATTCACATGCTTTGAAACCCATTTTGGGTAGATGAAACCGATTTTGGGTAAATGAAGGCCATTTCGGTCCGTTTTTTGCTTTTCATGTTCAATGTACTTAGTTTCTCGCATTTTGCCACATGTTAGGATATATTTAGCTCTTATAACAACATATACAACCATTAGAGTTAACTAAAATCCATTCACATGCTTTGAAACCCATTTTGGGTAGATGAAACCGATTTTGGGTAAATGAAGGCCATTTCGGGCCGTTTTTTGCTTTTCATGTTCAATGTACTTAGTTTCTCGCATTTAGCCACATGTTAGGACATGTTTAGCTCTTATAACAACATATACAACCATTAGAGTTAACGAAAATCCATTCACATGCTTTGAAACCCATTTTGGGTAGATGAAACCGATTTTGGGTAAATGAAGGCCATTTCGGGTCGTTTTTTGCTTTTCATGTTCAATGTATTTAGTTTCTCGCATTTAGCCACATGTTAGGACATATTTAGCTCTTATAACAACATATACAACCATTAGATTTAAATAAAATCCCCCCTCAGACCCCCTCCCCTACTGCCCCCCTACCCCCTGCTGCCTCCTCCCAACCCCATCTTGCCCCCCCTCGGACCCCCTCCCCTTTGCCCCCCTTCTTATGCTAAGTTTGCCTCCCTGCCCGGCCCCCTGCTGCCCCCCCTCGGACCCCCTCCCCTGCTGCCCCCCTTCCTATGCTATGTTTGCGTCCCTGTCGGCCCTCTCCTTCGCGCCCCCCTTAGACCCCCTTCCCCGTCGCCCCACCCTTGCATATTCCCCCTTCCCCCTGTTGCCTCCCTGCCGGACCCCCCCCACCCTGCTGCCCCCCTCGGACCCCCTCCCCTGCTGCCCCACCACCGCATACCTCCCCTTCCCCCTGCTGTGCCCCACCCCCTGCAGACCCATTATGCTATGAAACCCATTATGGATAAATGATTGTCATTTTTCTTTGATTTTTGCATTTTAAGCTCGATTTCCTTAATTTCTTACATTATATTATTTCCTCAATCTCTTTAGAGTCAACTAAAGTCATATGTGTGTTTCCTTATGTTTGTTTTATAAGGTATTCCTCGATGGCAAACCAAGTGAGGGTTCTTTCACCACGGCGAGATAGACGAGGTTCGGGATTTGTTAGCACGCTACCTTACCGACTTTTGCATGTGAAGATGATGTCGCGGCTTTGAGTTTTTTTGTTCTTATTATGTTACTAGCTACTTATATAGGTCCAAATATTTATTTTTGATTTTAGTACTTATTACAACTTTATTTGTAGTACATTCTCAAAAAAATATATATATATATATATATATATATATATATATATATATATATATATATATATATATATATATATATATATGTAATATCATTTTGACTTGTATACGGCGCGTGCGTGATACTTTTTTCCAATTATAACGAGGTTTAAATATAAGCTTCATATAAATATAATAATATATATATATAAATATTATATACATATTATATATATATAATATTTAAATATATATAACACAATCGATCCGGGTTTCCTAAATAACCCGGATCGGATTGTGTGCTTTGCATACATCAATTTGGCGCCAAGAACATTTTTTGATCCGGTTTTTTAGGAAAACCGGATCGGATAATATTAATATCCGATCCGGTTTTCCTAAAAAACCGCATCGAAAATTATTTCTTGATCCGGTTTTGGACCGGGATCGGTAAATAATTGGCATCTAGCTGCGAGCCCACTGATACGGCCCAAAACCGCAGCGATAAGCCGGTTTTTACCGCATCGGATGGGCTTTTTTCCACTAGTGATATTTTAAAAACGGTTATTTCACCATATACCCTTGACAAATCGCGAAATTCACCATATACCCTCAATGTTTCAAATATGCACCATATACCCACGACTTTTCAAAAGCTGTTCACCAAATACCCTTTTCCTAATCGCCGTTAACTCATAGTTAGATGTATTTACGATTTTGCCACCATTAACCTCTAACCCTAAAATCCTAAACCATAATTCTAACCCTAACCCTAATTATAACCCTAACCCTCTAACCCCCTAAACCCTAATCCTAAACCCTAAACTTTCCACCACCCCCTCCCCCACCCCAGCCAGTCCCCTCCCCCCCCTTGTTGCCCCCCCCCCACCTCCAGCCACCCACCTTCCCCACCCCAGTTGCCCCCACCTCCAGTAGCCACCCTCCTCCCTACCCCAGTGCCCTCCCCCCCCGCCTCGCAGGCCCCCCTTTCTCCCCCCCACCCCAACAGCCCCCCCCCCGTCACGAGCCCGGAACCCCACCCCTCCCCCGCCCGTCACGAGCCCCGGAACCCACTATCCCTCCACTCCATCGAGTCGACGCCTAGAAAAGGGGTGGATTTCGACGGGGGTGGGGGGAGGGTAGGTTCCGGGCTCGCGACGGGGGTGGGGGGAGGGTAGGTTCTGGGCTCGCGACGGAGTGGGGGGGGGGGGTGGGGTTCCGGGCTCGCGACGGAGGGGGGGGGGGGTGGGGTTCGGGCTCACGACGGGGTGGGGGGGGGGTGGGTGCGGGCTCGCGATGGGGTGGGGGGGAGAGGTGGGGTTCCGGGCTCGTGACGGGGTGGGGGAGGGGCTGGGGTGGGGGGGGGAGGGGGAGGCTGGGGGGTGGGGAGAGGGAGCATTGGGGTAGGGGAGGGAGGGGGTCTGCGGGAGGTGGGAGGGAGGGGGCGTTTGGGATGGGGGAGGGTGGGTGGGCTGCGGGAGGTGGGGGAGGGGCTTTGGGGTGGTGGGAGGGTGGGGGAGGGGGTGGTGGGAAGTTTAGGGTTTAGGGGGTTTGGGTTAAGGGTTAAGGGTTAGGGGATAGGATTAGTGTTAGGGTTTAGGTAAAGTTAGGGTTTAGGGGTTAGGGTGGCAAAATTGTAAATAACTCTAACGGTGAGTTAACATCCGTTACCAAAAAGGGCATTTGGTGAACGGTTTTGAAAAGTCAGGGGTATATGGTGCATATCTGAAACATTGAGGGTATATGGTGAATTTTTCAATTTGTCGGGGGTATATGGTGAAAAAACCGTTTTAAAAAAAAGAACTAATGGTGAGGAGATAGAGTGTTGTAATTATTAGACTATTAGACTATATATGTATATTAGGAAATAGTCAAGTGATGTAATCTATGTAATCTTATGTAATCTTCCCCTTTTTGTATAAGCATAATTAGTTCCTAGTCTATAGCCTTAGATTATGGCAGCAATAGAAGCCACCATGGCATTTTTAAACCCAAACGAGTCTTCAACTTGAGCACCTCATCTTCTCCTACCATTTCTCCTCTTCCAAAAATCCCATGCTCTCCACGACCCGAATTGGAAACTTGCCATAGTCGACGAATTTGATACTCTAATTAAAAATAAGACGTGGGAGTTAGTACCTCGTCCTGCAAATGTGAATCTTATTCGTTCTATGTGGATTTTTCGTCATAAAAAGAATTCTGATGGCTCTTTTGAAAGGTATAAAGCTCGTCTTGTAGGTGATGGCAGGTCTCAACAGGTTGGAGTTGATTGTGACGAGACTTTTAGCCCGGTTGTCAAGTCGGCCACTATTCGGACTGTTCTCAGTATTGCTCTCTCTCGTTCTTGGTCCATTCATCAATTGGATGTTAAGAACGCCTTTCTTCATGGAAACCTCAATGAAACGGTCTATATGCATCAGCCGTTGGGTTTTCGAGATTCTCAGCATCCTGATTATGTTTGCCTTTTGAAGAAGTCATTATATGGTCTTAAGCAGGCACCCCGTGCCTGGTACCAGTGGTTTGCCGACTATGTTCACACCATTGGCTTCTCACATAGCAGATGTGATCACTCTCTATTTATATATTGTCGTGGTTCTGACATTGCCTATATTCTGCTCTATGTTGATGACATCATTCTCACAGCTTCTTCTGACGCTCTCAGAATCTCTATCATGTCTCTTCTCAGTGCAGAATTTGCTATGAAGGATCTTGGTCCTTTGAGCTATTTTTTGGGTGTGGCTGTTACTCGTACTTCCTCTGGTATGTTCCTTTCTCAGAAGAATTATGCCGTTGACATCATTGATCGTGCAGGCATGGCGTCCTGCAAGCCCAGTCACACTCCTGTTGACACAAAGGCCAAACTTGGGGCTTCTGCTGGTGATTCTTATTCGGATCCTACTCACTATCGCCCGGCTTGCAGGTGCTCTCCAATATCTCACATTCACTCGTCCCGACATTTCATATCTTGTTCAACGAGTGTGTTTGCATATGCATGATCCCAAGGTTGACCATATGAATGCTCTCAGCGCATTGTGCGCTATGTTCAAGGTACTATTGATTTTGGTCTTCATCTGTACAAGTCTTCTCTTGCCTCCCTTATCTCTTATACAGATGCCGATTGGGGTGGGTGTCCAGACACTCGTCGCTCAACCTCCGGTTATTGCATTTTTCTTGGTGATAACTTGCTCTCTTGGTCGTCTAAGCGTCAACCTACTCTATCTAAGTCGAGCGCCGAGGCCGAATACCGGGGTGTCGCCAATGTTGTTTCTGAATCCTGTTGGCTTCGCAACCTTCTGTTAAAGCTCCGCTGTCCTCTCCACAAAGCTACCTTGGTATATTGTGATAATATTAGTGCCATCTATCTATCCGGAAATACCGTTCAACATCAGCGCACTAAACATATTGAGTTGGACATCCACTTCGTACGTGAAAAAGTTGCACGTGGAGAAGTTCGTGTTCTTCATGTGTCGTCCCGTTACCAAATTGCTGATATTTTCACCAAAGGTCTTCCGCGCGTATTATTTGATGATTTCAGGGACAGTCTTAGCGTACGACAACCTCCCGCTACGACTGCGGGGGTGTATTAGACTATTAGACTATATATGTATATAAGGAAATAGTCAAGTGATGTAATCTATGTAATCTTATGTAATCTTCCCCTTTTTGTATAAGCATAATTAGTTCCTAGTCTATAGCCTTAGATTATGGCAGCAATAGTTTTGTATATATTGATTCCCAACTATCAATGATACCCAAGGATCATTTCCTACAGTAATTGCTTTTTTTACACATGTGATTATGTAGTTAGAGGAGTGGGTAGTATTATTTATTAGTATTATTATATTATAAAACTAAATAGGAATATGGTGTATGTATTATAAAACATTCAAAGTAGAAAATAGTACTATTGCATGTTTTAAGAAATGGAGGTAGACATGTAGTAATATTTTCTTTTTGAGGAAAGCCAGGTAGTACTTCATATTTTGCGACGACTGAGCCCCTGTCTATGCCTAAAACAAGACAACCTATACAATGATCGTTACTTGCTGTCATGTGCTGCAAGAAAACAAAAAAAAAACGCATGCTATCCGGAGGATCAATACGGCACAAATACTTAAACGAAGAGGTGTACTTCTTGCATCACTACATGCTAATGAAAAGTTTACGAGGTAGTGCGTGTAAATTATATATGAGTTGCTTACTTGATTTCACAAATCACAATGGGGCATCACTATAAATTTGAAAAATTCATACATGGACCAAGTAGAACGCTCTAACTGAGAAACATGTAGTATGCCAATTTGTAAAAAAAGTACTTGTTTGGGTCCATTTCAAGGACCAGCCCATTTCCAGCAAAATTACTAAAATACCCCTACTTCTAGGGCCATCAATCCTCCACCAGCTGGAGTTGACCTAAATACCCTAATTTATTAGAATTCACAACCCCTATAAATAGTGGTTGTCCCATCAGTCAAAATGTATTCAATTCTCACCTAAAAAGCTAGAGCATCTCTATCTACAATTACTGCTTTCTCTCTCTACCTCAATTACTGACTTGAGCGTCGGAGGGGCGTTTCCGGAAAAACCCCCGGGGTAGTTTTTCCGTGTGCTTTGCAGGTTTACCGGTGTCAAGACCCATCGGAGCTCTCGTACCCTCTCAGCTTTCAGTTGACATCCCCTTCACCATTACTTAAAGTTTCTCAACAGAAACAGTTTGGCGCCGTCTGTGGGGAAACAACAATCTCAAGCCACAACCGAGAGCTAAAATGGCACCGATTCGCCGAAACCGTAAAGCTCCTCAGCCAGAACCTAATCCACCCTCCCGTCGCACACCTACCGTCGAGACACTCGACCCTAATGAGGATGAGAGCCCCATGCCTCAGCCAGAGCATGGGCCTCAGCCTCAGTCTGCTGGACCACCACCTCTGCCTGCTGAACTCCAGAGGATAGCAGACCAGCTGAACCAAAACATTGAACGGAACCTAGGGGCCATGTTAGCTACTCTTCAAAATGGGGGACAACCACAACCCCAACCTCAGCCTAAGGGGGAGGCGAGGGAAGGAGCCTATCGAATGCAAAGATCAAATGCCGCTGGACCCCCTCAGCCCTCGGCTCGGAGGCATGAACAACCGAGAGAGCGAAGACCCCCTCAGTCAGCTCAGAGACTCCCTCAGTCAGCCCATAGACCCCATCGGTCATAACTGAGACGCCTCGGACAGAACGTGGGCAGAGGGATGCTCGTCAGACAATCGAAGAGAACCGACTCCGTAAGGAGCAAATGGATGCCCGGGAAATCCTAAATAGGAAGAAAGCTTCAAGGGCGGCCCCATCAAGACGCGAGCGTGAACCCGGTCAGCCCCACTCTCCTCGCCGAGAGCGAGAGAGATCTCCTCCTCACTCGCCCAGGCGCCAGGAGGATTAATGGGACTCGGCCTCATCTCAACCACGCAAACGTGGGGACCGCCAGATGGTCAATAGAGGTGTCCTGAACTTCATGACCCCCTTCAGTAAAGAAATCATGGACACCCCTAACCCAGGCAAAGTAAAAGTGCCCACGGACCCGACTGACCACATGGCCTCATACAAAGCGCAAATGAGTGTGCAAACGGGTTGCGAGGCGGCATGGTGTCGCTACTTCCCAACCACACTCAAAGGGTTGGCGCTTAGCTGGTTCTCAGAGTTATCTCCCAGAATTATCATTAACTTCTCAGTGTTAGAGGCACTCTTCCTTCAACACTTCATTGCGGGAAGGAGACACAAGAAGACTAGCATCCATTTGATGTTAGTCAGGCAAGAGAACAATGAGAGTCTAAGCGACTATATCAAGAGGTTCAACGAAGAGTCACTAAAGGTGTCAGACCTCCAAGATGGGGTAGCATTCACCGCGCTTATGTCCGGGCTCTTGCCGGGCAAGTTCCGTTGGTCCTTGGCGGAAAACGAAGTCACTACGTTCACGGAAGCCATGACCCGGGCACAAAAGTTTATACAAGACTCTGACATTTGTAAGCCGAGCAACGACAACTCAAGGAAGAGGAAGGATGACAAGGGCCTTGCGGATCACCGCAACGGCCGAGATCAGACCAAGGCTCCTCGATCCAACCCTCAGCCCAACGGGCCTTCCACTAGTAGGGAGGATTCTCGATTTAACAGGAACCAAAGAGAGATTTACTTAGATCTCAAAGAGAAGTCAGTGTTACCTAGGCCACCCCCCATTAAGACGTCCAACACTCGACGGGACAAGCGATTATGGTGTGAGTACCACAAGGAGTGCAGTCACACCACCCGTGATTGCAGAGAATTGAAGAAGACCTTGGACAATCTAGCCGACTAAGGGAAGCTTAACAGGTACCTCAAAAATCCTGATGACAAAGACAAAAGGAAAGAAGATCGAGCTAACAGTGATGACACTGAAGGGTACGTCGGTGTTATATCGGGTGGATTTGCTTTAGGAGGCCTAACCGGCTGTTCCCGCAAATCCCACCTTTAAGAGCTGAAGCATCAAGTGTTAAAGGTTGAAGGAACCCAGGCAAGCTGCCCCGTAATGACCTTCGGAGAAGCAACTCGGCGCATTCAGACACCCCATGACGACCCCTTGGTGATTGAGATGAAGATAGCAAACTCGAGAGTTAAGAGGATCCTAATTGATAGCGGATCCTCCGCAGTATTTTCTTCGATGACTATCGTGAAAAGCAAATTGTTAAATAGTATGGGGGGATCAACTTTTGAATGATTGTTTAGTCACTTATATTGAGAGGGATCTTTTTTTTTTTGCAAGTTAGTGATGATGATGTAATTAACCACTTCCAATCTATGGATGATCGTCCGATGCACTTCTAATTTTTATTTATTTGAAACTTATTATTTTCGTCGCTTTGAATTAGTTGTAATTGAATCATTAATTGATATTGGCATTATATTTTGAGTTAAATTTTTAGTCGTGAATTAACTCTAGCATTGTAATTTGTTTTATTTGATTTCATCTTATTCGTACCCCCATCCTGTAATTCCTGGATACGCCATTGTCCTTAAGAAGTTATTGATTGAGAATGATAAGGATAATCCACGGCTTAAAAAGACTGGTTTTGCAAGCTATCAATTGCTTTGAAGCACTTATGTTATATCCGATCCAAAGTTGATTGTTCCCTAGTTACAAAGTACACCTCTAACACTTTCACATCCATCTTCGTCAATATTGATGATCTCATCATAATTGGCAATATACAAATGCTACTGCTCTGGTCAAGCATTGATGTTAACTAAAAAATTTAGGGGTCTCAAATACTTCCTAAGCATTGAAGTAATTAATTGAAGTTCACCTTAAGGTATGATCTGTTTAAAGAATTGTATCTGGGTACAGCCATGCCATTGAAAATTCCCATTGACAATCACAATAAACTAACACTACCCACCTACAAGAAGTGGGCAGCTATTCAAGATTGTATCATGCTGATCTTATAATGAACTAGTACTTGACGATGGTCGATAGGATCCTCTATATCTTCCCCGCTCATTATTAAATGTCTTTAGGAAAATTGGTTCACTTGGCTTTTACTAGGCCATATATTGCATACTTAATTCACATGCGAGTAAATATGCATAGCCCACCACTGCACATAAGCAGGCAGCTCACAGGGTCCTCAAAATACCTACTCTCATCTTCAAGCTAAAGATATTTTATTAGCCATTGAATCGGGAGCCACTAACAATGATTAAGCTAGATGTCATTTTTCCAGAATATCCGCTTTGAGTTTTTGCATTATATTAGGGCATCCTTTAATTTTTTGGAATACCAAGAAGCAACCTTTATGGTATGTTCAACGACAAAAGTTGAGTATAGATCCATGGCAATCACGACATCTAATATCACATGGTTCAAACAATTACATGGGGAGTGAGGTCTCACAAAACTTGGTAACTACCACAATAAAGTTGCACTCTCTTTGTTGTTACTCCTCTTACAGGGTGTTTGGTATGGAAAAAGTTGATGTAGGAAACGGATTCAAATAACCATTTCCATTTCTAATTGTTTGGTATGAGTATTAAGTAACAAATACCATTTCCGGAGAGAAAGATAATCTGTTAGGCCCACGTTTTGGGATTTTCATTTTGTAATTAAGTGTATACTTACCTTGTGTGTATTATGGGCTTTGGCTCATTAGTTTCTTAATTCCTAGCATTAGGATGTATATGTATACGTGAGAATCTGGCAATACAACTAAGCAAATTACATTCCTAACATGGTACCAGAGCTTTGCTAAACCTAATACCCTCTTCTCTGCCGTTTTTTTTTTGTTGTTGTGTTCTTCTTGCTTCTCCACGGCTGCTCCACCATGACTGACGGCGAGAAACTCGATCCTGCTTCACCTTTTTACTTGGGCTCCGGAGATTAGCCCGGAGATCTGATTACTCACGTAATCTTGAAGGGCGACAATTACTTGTCTTGGGCTCGGGCGATCACTTTGTCATTGAAGGCTCGCCGAAAATTTATTTTCATTGATGGCACCGTAACTAAACCAACTGAGACAAAGAAATTATTGGACTGGGAAACAGTGAACTCGATGCTAGTTTCCTGGATGTTGAGGAGTATGGACCCGAATCTCGCTGCCTTGATCCCCTATCAAGATGAATCGCGCCCTCTTTGGGTGTATTGGAGAAACATTTTTGTGTGGCTGACGGACCACGTTTACAACAATTGCGGGCAAGTATCACTGCTTGTAAGCAATTAAAATCCATGTCTATGGAGTAGTACTATAAAAAATTAATGGGGTTGTATGATGATCTTGCTCGACTTAAACCCCTCCACGGGTGTACTTACGGGCTATGTAAATGTGATGTTGCTGGACGTTTCGCTGCCGAACGTGAGGAGGAAAAACTGCACCAATTCTTTATAGGTGTTGATGATGACCTTTATAGCATTGTTCGCTCTAATCTACTATCCCAACATCCTCCTCCCGACTTAACTCGTGCTTGTCAAGCGTTTCTTCATGAGGAACGTGTGCGTGGGATGGCTCGTGCACAAGCCACGGTCGCGGAGACTCACGTCTTCGTTGTCAAAGGCTCTTATGACAGGCTCGATAAGTCAAAATTGGTGTGCTCTCATTGTCACAAGCGGGGTCACGAGCTTTCATCGTGCTTCAAGATTACGGGTCGCCCCGCGCGGTGAGAAGCCAAATATGGCAAGTCTGCCGTCTCTACCCCTTCTGCCCCTACTACCGTGCCTCGCGTGGCTCCTGGCGAGGCTGCCCGACGACCCACAGATGTTGTTGTGGGTGCTGATGTTCGTTCCCATGCTGTTAGTGGCACAGTGCAACAGCCTGTGCTCCTTCCTTCTACTGGTGCCGACTCTTCGAATGATCCGCGCAAGTGAGGGTGCTGGTGGCACTCCTGTGGCTTCTTTAACTCAGGGTCAAATTCAAATACTCTTGAACATGGTAAATGATAAACCAACTGATCAAATGATGGGTGAGTCCCTCTTCTTTTCTTGGTTACTTGACACCGGTGCTTCTTATCACGTCACCGGGAATGAACATTTTTTGCTTGACTCCACTTATATTGCCATGTGTCCCGTTGGATTACCTGATGGACAACAGGTCATAGCAACCAAGGTGGGAAGTGTTCGGCTTCATGGAGGATTAATGCTCAAAAATGTTTTATTTGTTTCGAGTTTACATTGCAATCTAATATCGGTGTCTCAATTAATTGATGATTCTCATTGTTTTGTCCGCTTCACTGACTCATTATGTGCTATACAAGACCTATGTTCGGGGAGCCTGATTGGAGCCGGTGAACGGATGGATGGACTGTACTACTACCGTGGGATTCCTACTATTTGTGCTGTGACAGTCTCGGACATCAGTGAGTTTGAGTTGTGGCATCGAAGGTTGGGACATCCGTCAGATAAGGTCGTCAAGCTTTTGCCTGCTATCAGTACTAGTACCTCTAGGAAAACATTAAATAAAGCATGTGTTGTTTGCCCCCAAGCAAAACAATCTCGCCATAGTTTCCCTGTTAGTTATAATAAAGCAAGTCGAATTATTGAATTGATACACTGTGATTTATGGGGTCCTTATAAGACTTCGTCCTCTTGTGGTGCACATTAATTTTTGACTATAGTGGATGATTTCTCTCGTGCAACTTGGGTTTATTTGTTGGCTTGCAAAACTGAAGTGCATAAATTTTTTTATTCTTTATTTGCCATAGAGGCAATTTGAAGTCAATGTCAAAATGGTACGCAGTGATAGCGGCACCGAATTTAACTTTATGCTTCCTTACTTTGACACTCATTGTATTCTCTTTCATACTACTTGTGTGGGGACCCCTCAATAAAATGGTCGTGTGGAGCGTAAGCACCAACATATATTCAATGTAGCTCGTGCTTTGATGTTCCAAGGTCATTTACCTATTTCTTTTTGGGGCGAATGTGTACTTGGTGCAGTGTATTTGATTAATCGCACCCCCTCTCGTTTGTTGCACAACAAAACTCCTTATGAGTGTCTGTTTGGTGTTGTTCCTGATTTTGATGAAATTAAAGGTTTTTGGGTCCTTATGTTTTGCGCACAATCAAAAGGCTAAAGGGGACAAGTTTGCTTCTCGTAGTAGGCTTTGTGTGTTTGTCGGCTATCCTCATCATAAAAAGGGTTGGAAATTATATGATTTGGAGACTCATGATATTTTTCTGTCACGTGATGTTCAATTCTTTGAAAATGAATTTCCTTTCTCACTTATTTCCTCTCCTAAATCTGGTGATAATATGGGCGTGGATGCTGATTTTTTGGATGATTTGGAGAGTATTTTGGATGTGAGTGAGGCTGCCCATGATCATGATTCTCCTATGAATGCTGACCCCATTTCCCTTACTGTTTCCCTTGAGGCTACGTACGCAGCCCCTTGTGCCTCTCACTGGTCTCACGAACACGGCCCATGAGGCCTCTGCTACTGTTGTACTGGACTTGGATCCTGTTGTGTGTGACACGGCCCAAGCGGCCCCTGACACTGCTACTGTACAGGATGTGCGTGCGCTGGCCCATGGTCCTTCGGACTCGGCTGTGATCGAGTTGGGTCGTGGCAAGCGTGAAAAACGGCCTTCCGTCTTGCTCTGTGATTTTATTACTCCCACGGTGCCTACAGTGAGTCTATCCCCCAATTCATCATCTTCTTCCGACTCCTCAGGTACTCCCTATCCCTTAGCACATTTTGTGAATGTTGACAAATTCTCTCTGCGACACCGTATATTCCTTGCAGCTATTACTGCAGGCCAAGAGCCCAGAAATTTTAAGGAGGCTATGCAACATGATGGGTGGCGTGAGGCTATGCAGAAAGAAATTTCAGCTTTGGAGGAAAATGAAACTTGGGAAATGGCAGAGTTACCTAAAGGTAAAAAGGCGCTCGGGAGCAAATGGGTTTATAAAATCAAATATAATGCTGATGGTGCAATTGAGTGTTTCAAGGCTCGGCTTGTGATTTTAGGGAACCATCAGGTTAAGGGAATTAATTATCATGAGACTTTTGCTCCTGTTGCAAAAATAGTCACGGTTCGTGTTTTTTTAGCTGTTGCGGCTGCTAAAAATTAGGAGTTGCATCAAATGGATGTCCATAATGCGTTCCTTCATGGCGATCTTCATGAAGAAGTCTATATGAAGCCTCCTCCCGGTTTTCATGGTCGGGTTTCTGGTCAAGTGTGCCGCCTTCTCAAGTCTCTTTATGGATTACGTCAAGCTCCTCGGTGTTGGTTTGCTAAGCTAGCTGCTTCTTTAAAGCGGTATGGTTTTGTTCAATCTTACTCGGATTACTCTCTTTTCACTCTTACCCAGGGTTCTGTGCAGCTCAATGTTCTTGTGTATGTGGATAACTTGATTATCTCGGGCAATCATTCTTCCGCACTTGCTGATTTTAAGCACTACTTGGGTGACTGCTTTCACATGAAGGACCTTGGCCTTTGAAATACTTTCTTGGTGTTGAGGTTGCTCGTAATTCCGAAGGTCTTTTCTTGTGTCAACGAAAGTATACCCTTGATATTGTTGCAGAAATTGGTCTCTTGGGTGCTCGGCCTGCCAGCTCTCCGATGGAACAAAATCATACTCTTGCTCTTGCTTCTGGTGAGTTACTCGAGGATGCAGAAAAGTATCGCAGTCTTGTTGGCCGCCTGATTTATCTATCTTTCACTCGTCCTGATTTGGCCTACACGGTTCATATTCTCACCCAGTTCATGCATGCCCCACGTCAGGAGCAATGGGCTGTAGCTCTTCGCACTGTGCACTATTTGAAAGGTACTCTGGGACAAGGGATTCTTCTTCATGGTGATTGTGATTTACAGTTAAGTGGTTGGTGTGACTCGAATTGGGCATCCTGTCCTTTGACACGTCGTTCTCTCACTGGTTTGTTGGTGTTTTTGGGTCAATCTCCTATCGCTTAGAAAACCAAGAAACAACACACGGCTTCCCGTTCCTCTGCGGAAGTCGGATATCGCTCCATGGCTACAACGACGTGCAAGCTCACTTGGCTTAAGGCTTTACTTGGTAGCTTCGGCATTGACCATCCCCGGGCTACGCGCCTCTTTTGTGATAGCCAATCGGCCCTCTATATTGCTCAAAATCCCGTTTTCCATGAAAGAACGAAGCATATAGAGGTCGACTGTCATTATGTGCGTAATGCGCTTCAAGTTGGTATTATTGCCACCCATCATGTCTCGACCAAAGAGCAACTTGCCGATATTTTCATTAAGGCTTTAGGGGTACGTCAATTTCATTATCTTTTACACAAGTTGGGCATTTGTGATCTCCATGCTCCAACTTGAGGGAGGGTGTTAGGCCCAAGTTTTGGATTTGTCCATTTTGTAATTAAGTGTATACTTACCTTGTGTGTATTATGGGCTTTGGCTCATTAGTTTCCTAATTCCTAGTATTAGGATGTATATGTATACGTGAGAATCTTGCAATACAACTAAGGAAATTACATTCCTAACATAATCGCTCCATTTGTTACCCTTATCAAACTAGTGGAAACAAATTACGTTTCCTTCCTCAATCATAAACCTCTCAAATGTTTCCATTCCACTAGGATACCAAACAACTATTAAAGGTAACATTTATTATCTCCATTCCCCCTCCTTATCCAAATCCTTTCCACTCCGTTTACATTGATTATACCAAACACCCCCTTAACCATGATAGAATCAAACATGTTGAAATTGATTGTTATTTTGTTATAGACAAGGTTATTGCCAGAGACATCAAGCATGAACATGTGTCATCTAATTAAAGATTAACTTGCAGATATATTTACCGAATTGTTACTACTAGCCAAATAGCACTACCTATTTCCCAAGCTGAGTGTTCGCCTCTATGCTCCACACTCACCTTGAGGAGAAGTGTTAAAGGACTTGAGTCCATCGTACATAAACAAGTAGCGTAGACCCAATTCCTTGATCAGCCTTGGTGAAGTAGACAATTATAAGCTTTGTCTATTTTTGTTTAAGTAAATGTGCTAGTGGGGAGCTGCAGTAGGTTCATAATTTGTGTTGTATGCCAACACTAGAAAGTGAACAGGATGCCTTTATAAAGATTAATTTGGGAAGAGTGAAAATTATTCTTTCATAATTGACACGCTCATATAGGTGTGCCAAAAATAACCTAACTTAATCAATGTAGTTGGCAAGTATAGGGTCAAATCCATAGAGAAGTAAGGTTAGGCACCCATAAGTTACTAATGACAATGAGCTAAATATTTGGGTTTTCAATGAGAATTAACTATTAAACTAAATGAATTAGGTTATCACAACTACATTAGAAGCTACAATGAATTCAAATATAATAACGATAAAATTATGATATCAAATCAATGATTGAAAAGCGCTAGGGTAAGGGATCGCCAATAAATTCAACAATAAACCAACTCTCAAACAAGGGGAGATGCTTTGGGACATTCACCAAAGGAAACCATTTATATGCTCAAATGGTGATCGATCAATCAAACATTCATTAAGAGATCAAGTTCATCAACCTATGTCTATCCAAAGTCAAACCCACGGGCTTGACCTAAAGGTTTATGCAGTCATTAGTGGCTTCATCCATCCCCCTAACTATTGGACTACTAATAAATAATAGAAATATAAGAAATCAAGACAAAATCAAACATCATCAACATCTTAATAGAACAGAGACAGTAAATCAAACTAAACTTAACAATAATCAACAAAAGCTAAATAAATAAGCATAAAAATAGTCATACTTAGAGCAATTATGTCACAGAAAGTTGTTGCTGAGATGATAGAGTTTGGTTCGCGATCATTTTAAGGGTAGTTGTTAATGTTTCTCTTCGTTTTGAACCTTCTTAGTCATTGGTTTGTATAAGATAGTTTTGTATTTGGCTATTAAGGGTGGCTATTTGGGCTATCGCCTCGTAGACACTCCTTCCTTATCCTTTGCTCTCTATTAATGAAATGCTTACTTTATTTTATCAAAAAAAAGCATATAAATAGAGAGAGAAGATAAATATTAAATACTCCATAATTTTCAATTTAAAAAGTTTAATGTTTCTTCTTTTAAATGTGAAACTTACAAGTGAGTTTACCTCTAAATCTGCTTTCTCTCACTACAAGGTGATATTCAGATCTCTCTAATTATCCAAAAAGTAGAGCTAAAATCTTTATAAGTGCTCAACAGTAATTGTTGTTTTTATAAATTTGTATGAAATGATAATGCGGTCTTTGTCCAATTTGCGCGAAACAATTATTGTGATTTCATATTAGTTGAACGAAGTTCTTGGAAATTACATAAACAAGTTCGACTATGTACTTTTAATATTCCACTTGTTTTGATGTAATTTTTCGGCCAATTTGTTTTTCATGAGATTTAGAGTATTTTTAAAAGAAGATTAATATACGGTGAGTAATAGACATTAGGGTGAAAGCGAAGGGAAAGGAAGTGTAATATAGATAAATAAGTAAATAAGGGAGTTGCATTTAGTAAATGAATGTTTCACTGATACTCCGAAGAAAGAAGTGCATACAATTGTAATGATAGATTGACTCATTTCGCTATAGTTCAAAGCCAAAAAAAAAAAAAAAAACAAAGGGGTATACAAATGTAACTTCAGCTCTTCTGAAATGGACTTATCAGAGCAGATAATAGCTTGTATGGACACATTCGTGTTGTACAAGTAGCATGGTTTCATATCTTAGTGCAATGTTCTATACATATAGAAAGTACCAAGCAAAAAAAGTCTCACATTTCAATAGATTGATATTTTATGTAATACAAAGAGCATGTACAACAACAATATAATGAAAAGATTTTCCTTTATTTTATATGAAATTTAATAGCAGTTTGCCACATAAAATGGCAAAACCAATCCCTTCATCTAAAGATATATCAATCTCAATTTGTAATTTCACAAATTACGCTACACTGAATCTGCACCCCTAGAAAATAGCCTAGGAGAATTTTGTTATTTGAGGAGGTATAAGTTTCAAATAATAATAAGAATACATATTCCTTGATGGAAGTATTACACTACTCTGTATAATGGATTATACCTTTGCCTCCAGCATGAATATGTGAAACTTCTTTCACTGTTTTTCTTTTGCATGATCCTATATCCTAGCCGTTTGCAATGAAGACTATACAAAATTCTCTACTTTCATGGACATTCTACTCTTCCACGGGAGGATCCACCCATCGTCCATGTTCTTTGATTAAGTCAATTAAAGCGTCTGTAGCCTGCTCCATTGCAATTCCTCGCTTCACCACCGTCTGCAAAAAAGATGGCAAAATTGTGTCCTTTAATGTCTCAACTATCTATTGACATACATCTGAATTTCTCTATGTAACACTTCCTCTGTTCTAGAATAAGTGCAACATCGGGATGCACATTTTGTAAGGAGCTCATGTTATGAGGAGAGAGATCAAGAGAAATAAAAAGAGGGACCCATGTGACGAAGAGAAATAAAGAAAACCTTTAAACCAAAAATAGAAATATTGCATTTATTTTACAACTTCTACGAAAGGAAAATGTTGCACTTATTCTAGAACAGATGAAGTATATTAACAATCCAGTAAAACATCTACAGTTAGGGATGTGCACTTTTAGACCGGAACCGGAATTCGGACCGGACCGGACCGGACCGGAAAATTCCGGTCCGGTCTCCGGTCCATGAAAATTTGGATTCCGGGTTTCCGGTCCGGTACATGAAAACTACAGTCGACTTTCAAGAGCGTTTCTTTGAATAATAACAAAGGGGAAAATCATATTTTTGAAAGAGAAGGAAAAGCATATAGAGACAACATCTGTGCATTAAACATGAAGAAAGAAGAACGTAGCCGCATATGTTAATATGAAGTGGACATGAAACCAGATTCATAGTTGCAACTTAGATCCTAACACACAGGACTACAGGAGTAGATGGAGTTGCATGTTCTTCTCATTGGACTTGCATGTTCCTTATAGCATAAAGATTTTCTAATTTTATTTTTTACATTTGTATTTTATTTCGATGATGCCTCTATGTTTAAATTATAACATACAAAAGAACCCTAGGTGTAATGAAAAGAACATGCAATGAGGAGCACGATGCGCATCATGGTCCCGACTCCCGGGTGTAGAATCCAAGCATTGCTGAGTATAAGGAGTGGATTGTAGCCTTAGCCTAGATATCTACCCATTTCCAAACTTCATTTCTTTTCTCCTTTAATGGAACCCTTTCTTTACGTTCTATGGCAGTGTTGTCAGCCTACATATTATCCCTTCCATCTCTTTCTCTACCTCTCTCTCTTGAAAATAATATTTTCTTTCACATGATATAATCAGCAGCTTTATGGTCCAGTAGATGGCCGGCTAAAAACTGTGTGTGATGAATTACTTTACACCAGCTTCAGTTACTCAAATGACAAGAGTATAAGAACAATACAACCCGCAAAAGACTTCCACAATTGGGTCAGGATAGGTTTGATTTTAAGAATCTAACCCCCGCAATTCCTTGAGGGGAGAGGCTTTTCCCTCAATGCATCGAGTGCCTTGGTATTTGTGCAATATAGTGGTAGAGGATCTATTGGGAAGCTATTGAATTTGTTTACAAGACAATTTTTCGGTTTTATAAGAAATTAGAGGTACAGTTTAGAGACAAAGTAAACAAGAGGATGCTGGATATTCTTAGGGTCACCCGCATAAATTTAACCCAAACCCACCACGGAGACAACAGCAAGAAAGAACTGAGAAAGTGAAACCAATTTTGAATAGATGATATACTATCTATTAGTGAAGCTCGTTTGTATATGCTATAAACAAGGTTTTCAATAACCTAGATTGTATTAAAATGTGGAAGTAAACATCTTTGTTATTTGACAACTACAGAAAAATAAAAAATAAATCTGAATTCTTAACCCAGGAAATAAGGCGAAGATGGAATACCTTGCCGACATAAAGATCAATTTTCCCAGGAGAACCACCAACATATCCAAAGTCTGCATCGGCCATTTCCCCAGGACCATTTACAATGCAACCCATGATTGCGATCTGCACAAACAGATGAAGGTTCAGAGAATTAATTGTCTGCTTACTCTTTTCCTTGATATCAAACAAATGCCATTGGAGGATGATTTAGAATATTACAGAAACACCAGGTAAGTGGGATGTCTTCTCCCTAATTTGAGCGCTTATTTCTTGGAGGTCGAAAAGTGTCCTCCCACACGAAGGGCATGACACATATTCCTGGACCGAGGAACACAAACATGAGTGGTCTTGAATAATCCACTGACAGCAACAAATAACTCAAATATTTAAAAAGAAAACAAAAGGACCATTTTCCTTCCGAAAATCATTACCGTTTTAGTATTCCTCATTCTGCAACCTTGAAGCAAGTTAAACGATGTGTTTCTAAGAAATTCAAAATCTTGATCACAAGCTTCTAGAAGTACACCATCTCCTAGCCCATCCACAAGAAGGCATCCAGCATAGGTACCAGCACGAATGACTAAGTCATCCCTGATAGGACAATATGATTAGGGAAATGAGGGAGAGACAACGAGAAGTGGAATCTTGTAACCATGGCTTCAACTTAGAAGTCATATTATGAAATACCTGTGAGTCCCAGAGGGGAACTGGATATGATGTATTACAGGGAAGTTCAAAGAATTATCTGATAGGTACTCAAAAAGCCTGCAGTTGGTGGAAACATCTAAAATCATGAACCACAACTCAAATAGTCAAATGAGATCACGGAGTGGGTAGAAAGCTTAAAAATGATAACAGTATGAAGAAGAGTTGGTGCAAAATCCAAAATCATGAACTAACTCAAATAGTGAAATGAGAGTGGGGAGAGGGCAATAAAGTTAAAAACGAAAACAGTATGAAGAAGAGTGTATGAAGTCCTTAGAGGTGATCCAAAGACTTAGATATACGTTTCATACTAGGGAATAGATCAGAGCCTTGACACGGAAAAAATCATGCTCAATTATGACAGCAAAAAATTCTTTATTATAATAAGGAAAATATCGAACTTTCAGCGCTTGGCAAAATGGTATGTCCAATTACACCCATCCACAGTGTCAAATACCCAACATTCACTTTCACTCAGAATTTGAAACTAAATAGCAAATTGAAGCAATTTAGCACATTCATTTTTGCGTCCCACAAGCCACATTGCCAGAAAAGATATATAACCATAATTTAACACCAATTGACTTAGTCATGGGGTAGTGTACACAACATGACTTACCTAACTGTCATTCTGTTACCTGTAAATCAGTAATTGACCAATTTCTAACTAAGATAGACCATTACTAGGAGTATACAATCGTTTGCCAGCCACTCATAACAGCATTAGCAGCAAATTTTAACCTACAAATTATTAAGATTTACGACAGATTCCTCAAGAGAATCTAAAGTATAGATTATTTGTTGGTTTACATATTTTTCGGGAATCGGACACTCAGATGGTAAAGATATTCAAGGCAGAATGTAGATCTCGGTAACAGAAACAATCAAGCAACAAGAAAATGATTTTTGGATAGCAAATGCCAGATTCATACAATCCAAACCATGCATAAGGATTCTTCCTCTAAATTTAACAGTTAAAATTGCCCGCTAATGGCACACTTCTACACTGTTGGAGAGGGCCAATAATTTTCCAAGCTCTTAAACAATTACATACGCCACTTCTTTATCTGGATTGTTGTCTTGTTGAGGCCATGCCATTTTAGGAAGTGCATAAATTAATATGAGATCAGATCATGAAAGAAAATAGGAAGTGTATAGATAAGTATGGGACGGAGGGAGTAACTTACACCCCTAGCTCCTATCCTTTATCTAGCCCGAATGTCTCTAGTAACAGCATCCACACCATTTCTAAGTACGATTCTATAAGGTTAGCATCCAAGAAAATTCCTTGTTCTAATAGCCAATATTGTTTCCAAGCAACCGATATTTAAAGTACTCGTACTACAGTTTCCCATAGCACCAAGTCTCATATGCCACAACCTGATGTCACCATCCCAACAAAGAAACTGTGAATTTCATCACTGAATCTGTAACTAGAGTTTCTTTAGCACATACAAGTTACCAATCTTTTTGGCTTAAGTAAATCAATACAATAACCTGTAATTGTACATGTTTGCATTAAGGGTACAAAAATGAAATCCAGTTCATTCTTAAATCAGGAATATGATTGTTATTGGACAAAGCTCTCACAACTCCATCAAACATCTTGATGCTAATAGTCTCCACTCCAATAACCTTACTGGAAGCCATATTCCCTATAACAAATTGTACCCCCATCAACAATGTAATAGTTAGAAAAAGGTTTTTGTTGGAAGACGTAAGAGGATATCCCAATTTTATAATCCATTCATCGTTTTGCTCACCCTAGCCAAAAGTGGCTAGTAGTGGAGCACTATCGCTATCAGTGTTAACAAAGCTTGCTTGAGCGAAATTAAGAAAAATTAGAATAGAAAATTAAGAAGATGAACATAAAGATATTACGAGGTTCAGCCAGTTCAAGAAATAGATTTTTCTATGAGCTTCACTGGAGCTAAGAACTTGAACTATCACAAAAGGAACTTTTCTTACTCTCATGAACAAAATCCTATGAGTTTCTATTCAATGGAGTCTAACTAGATGCAATTCATACTCCGAAAAGTCCCCATTAAGAGAACACGACTGTTCAACAAACCATGCAATGACTCAATGAGTCTAGCAATAAACCAAGCAAAATCCTTTCACATTACAGTTTCCTACTGGCAATTGTGCAATGGGGACGGGTTGCCATAAAGGTGCACACCCATGCAGCAGAAACGGAAGCCAATCAGATGTTTCTGGACAGGGCTGCATGGGAGTGCTAAAAGCTGCAACCCAACAGACCAACACCTGCCCCAACCTGCGAGGACACGCCATAAGACTGCACGTCCATGCAGCACAAGAGGTCTAGAAAATGAGGAAAAAAAAATGACTCAACTCCACACTTCAGGATTCAAGGCACTAAATTTAACAATAAATAAGCAGGAATACTGAAAGTTTCTGTTGGAACAAAAAAAGGCTAGTCAATTTTGGTTTCAGGTATAAATAGGACTCGCCATGGTGTCAAAACAAGGCCGCATCGTATCATATCGCCCGTGTAAAGGTTTTCAAATCTACCGAACCGATATTACCCGCATTGTAAAGGTGTAAAAAAACCGCGTTTTAGGGGGGGTTCTAGGAATATCTATGGTTTAAGCCGATATTTGGCGGTAGGACAACTGCATCATCCCCGTTCCCGCATCACCATGACCATTACCGCAATCGTGACCAAAACCGCATTTTCGAACTGTGGGACTCGCGAAGCCGAGCCTATTATAATGGGATTAAGGCTCTAATATTGTTGTTCATAGAATAGTAGCTCAAGTCCAAGGAGCCTCCAGAAAATAATCACAGACCATACCTTCGTGCTGCATGGACTCTGCTGACTTTCTCTTCAGTGAAAGGCAGTTCATGCAGAATCATTGTAGCATCTATCTCTTTGAGAATGTCCAGTTCCTCATATGGTTCATCACCGCGCAGAGACACAGCAAAGCGTGTTCCTGGAAAACATATGATCTTGATATTAGGACCCCGTAACTTATGATCATCAGCAAATACTAAGTAACTGCAACTTTCACTACCTTCAGGTAAAAGCTTGTATGCACCAGTTGACAACTCCTTGAGGTTCACTAGAACAATCGCATTAGGCAAGGGCTTTGTTAGTTGTTCAGACAAAGGGGTTATTACTCCCATACTTATATCGATCAATCTCTTGAGAGCTAGCCGCTGATCATATAAAGCAAAGCAGACCAGATCAATCATTTGCATCGACATATATGATAATAAGTTGATGCAGCGTGCTTGAACTAATGGACAAACAAAACGATAAGAAAGGAAAAAAAAAAAAAGGATATTGCTTACTGCATCAGCATCATCTTGCGGTGGAAGCTGCCTCAGCAAAATGGAATCTACAGTGGCCAGATCCTAACTTGACAAGAATCTCGTCAAGCAATTTCTAATACAACTAGGAAAATCATCACGCAGTGGATTGAGCAATCATTTTTTTCCTAAGAAATTATAGTTTAATTTGAATAACGACATACCTTGAAAGGCATGCCTACAACAAGCTTCGCAGCTAGTGACTTGTACAGGAATTCAGGTGTCTGTTATTAAATATAATGAATGCAGTTAGAACTAAGCATTCAAGGTAAAGGACGGAATGTTTTCCATCTACCAGCTAAATGAATTGCTAGAATTGCTAACAGGTTCTCGAGATTAGCATTTGAGACAACAAAGTCGGTTTTGGAAGTAAAAAAGACATGCAAGATGAGTAAAACACCACAATTTTCACCCTCGCATAGGAACTAATGGAATATTACAATTCACAAGATAAGGATCAAAATAATGAAAAGAAGTGACATATTTCACCAGCCAAGATAATCATGGAATATGAAAAAAATGAAGAACATATAGATGATGAAGTATAGAAGAGAATAGAGTCCAATAATACTAAGAGTAGAAACACCAAACACCAGATAAATGGCATTTTGGCATATAGTACTAACCAAAATCGACCCATAATAAGCATTTATATAGAATAAAGACAGACTTCCAAGTTCCAACAAAACAATTGATTTATAACTGCATATGACTAAAATTATAAGATAGCACATATAAACCTAAATTGTACATAAGGAGACTCTAAAGCAACACAGATAAACATATTTGAAGGAGAATCCCACCTTTAATTGATCCAGGGTAACAGCCATGAGAACAGAACCATCACGGTGTAGGACACCTCTATAGTCCACTTCTTCACCCTGTGTTAAACAGAAGATTACTAGCTGGAATAAACAGTGAAAAAAGTAGCCAAAGGCTGTGAAGAAATTGGAGACCCTAAGCGAACCTCTTTCTGAATTGGCAGTTGACCAGTTCTGCGTTGAAACTCGAAATAATGCCTATGCTTTTCTTCAAATGGTGCCTGGAAGTAGATTACAGCCTTATGAATGTGGTAAAATTGAATTTTATCCTGTTTTAGCATCAAATGAATCACAAAACCCATTAATCCTACCACTCCTTGCTGAATTTCAGCCGCTCTTGTTCCAAGGTTGGCCAGCCTTCTGCAGGGGTCTATCTCCTCTTCTGGTGGTTCTGTTAGGGAGACCCTGATTGTATCTCCCAAGCCATCCTACACAAATAGTATTCTCCTGAGACTTATCACAATATTATTTCTTGGATTGCATTCCATTGGTTAGACAAACAGAATTTAGGCTCTAAAAAGCATCTAGGATGCCCGAATATGATAGAATATAACACTTTACACAATAAGCGATACATTAGAAAAAACATCATAGTGATACTTTTGGAAAGATAGATTAAGCCTATAATTAAAGAAAGAACACAGGATGGACATAGTATCGATTACTGATTCTAGGCAATCTTGCCATTCAGAAAAATGAACAAAGTCACACATAGCCTAAGCATGTTGGAGTTTCCTCCATTCAGGAACTGACTAAAGTGCCCTATCAGTTCTTTGATTCCATAACTTAGCTGTGTCCTATCAGGTCCTTGATTCCACAGAATATACTAAATGTACTATCTCGATTAGTTCTGTGGGAGCAAAGATCTATCAGCAAAATAGATCTCTCAATTTACCTGAAGAAGGGTCCCAATCCCAATAGCGGATTTCATCCGTCCATCTTCACCTTCACCAGCTTCTGTAACTCCCAAGTGCAATGGGTAATCCCATCCTTGCAAGTACATTTCTGCAACCAATAACCGATACGCTTCAACCATGACAACTGGATTGCTTGCTTTCATGGAAAACACAAAATTATGGTAGTCTAATTTCCGGCAAATTCTTGCAAACTCAAATGCAGATTCAACCTGTTTTAAAGTCAAAGATGGAAGTCCAAAACAAAGTCAATAAAAGTACTAAGCCAACTTCAATGACAGATATGATTCAACGTCAACTAGAACTAGCATTACTCTTAATACGAATGGTGACAGAAGAAGCAAGTTAGGCTTACCATTCCACGTGGAGAATCCCCATAATAGCTCATTATACGATCAGAAAGACTTCCATGATTCGTCCCAATACGCATTGCCCTACCGTACTTTTTACATTTCTCAACCAATGGAGCAAATACCTAATATGACGGCGAGAAAGGAAGACAGAGTCAATGTACTTTGTTATTTCTCATCCTCTACCATGAAATAAACATCTTGCATTTTGACAAATATGAGAACAGAAAAGAATCATCATCCAAATGAAAATAAGAATTCTGAAAAACTGCTTACGTGAAACTCAAAAGTGAGCCTCTAAAGTTCAAAGCAGTGGCTCTAAGACTCTTGAATTCCGACTTCCAACAGCCCAACGAATTCAGTAGTAAAATTTCACTATTGAGCCGATTTAAGTAATGTAGTTTCTAGTGGCAGTGAGAGGGAAATGTTGATATGGCAACGATAAGATCTTAAACCTAATGAGATGCTGCTGCGAATTCATTATGGCTATACTAATATACACTCCCTCCGTTTCTTTCTAGAAGGCATGGATGAGTGTTATATCATATCTTTACCAATGCTTGCAACCCTTTTCTTTTTCATTTTACACTTTCTGCCTTAGTTTTACTTAATTTAGTTGATAGACGACAACAACAACGCCAAAACCTTGATACCGATAAAATGGGGTCGGTTGTATGAGTCAAAATTTTATCTCCCGTGGTCGTCAGACATATATATTTTGCCTCCACTCTCTTCTGTCAAGTGCTATATGCTCGCGAGAACCTAATTTCTCCATACATTTGGCCTCTACTATGTCATCGTTGGCCTCCCCCAACTTCTATATTCTCCATAATCCCAACTCTTCACTACGTTTACCGGTGCACCATCTTGTCGACGTCTCAAACCATCGTGAGCAGTTTTCTCTTATCTTATCCTTTATATGAGCAACTCCAACTTCTTCTCAATGCCTTTGTTTCCGAGTACTATCTCTTGTTATCACACATCCATCTCAAAATATGCATCTTTGTTACCTCCATTTCTTAAAGTGCTATACGTTAATTATTTTGGTTGAGATTTGTGGATACGTTGTAGCAGGCTAGTAGCACTTTCAAGTTTTTTCATTTCATTTCAAGGATTTGGGAATCCGGACTACATTTATTGTTTTGTATTGTAGGTTCTTACCTTCAAAGATACGGATTTCACATACAAGGCACAAACAGAGCACTTTAGGATCAATATAAGGCTTCCGGAAATTGCAAAATGGTCAACTTCAAATGGCTATATCATTCAAGATACACCTCATTCGTTGGTACTTTATCTTGAAGTTGAAAGTTAGGTTTGTTAGCTTTCGTATAGTTGGTCACAAGCCTAATTTTAATATGTATCGAACAATCTGTGTGATCTGCAGCTCCTGTATTGTGACGCCATTCTTACTCCCATTGTATGTACCTGTTTTAATACATCAAGAACTCCATATTGAGATTTGAGGGCTGCAACTGTGGGACATATACCACGATCGGCGCTGAGTTCTTTTCGGGAACTCTGTTTTGTGCCGACTTAAGCAATGCTATAATAGGGACCCATAAATAGGCCCAAACCCCCATTTTCCTAACGCGATGTAATTATATTAGTTTACTGTAGGTTTAGCTTGGGTATTAGTGAGAGAAAGGAGAGAAACAATGGTTATTATAGAGGGACAGTGCGCAAAAGTATGGTTTATGTTTGGATTTGAAAGATTGAATAGGAAAAAAAAATAAAGAAATAAACGAGTCTGTAGCTTCTCCCAATCTGCATTTCTCACTCTTTATCTCCTCTCTTGTTATTTTTATTACTTTTAATTCCTGTCTTTATTGCCTTCTGTCTAGATTATTCCCTCTATTCATTTTCTTAGCAAGATTTCCATAGATTGATGGTGTTAATGATATTCATGCTAAATTTCACTTTTATTTTGTTATTTTAATGGTCTGCTAGTACTTCCTTTGCCAATCGCCATCCAACCATGAAAATATGAGTTTATGGGGCTAAAATAGGGAAAACCTTATTTATGTAGCTAAAAGCAGCAAAAAGTTTGAGAGTAGAGTTAGATACACCAAACAGAGTCCTTCTACTAGTCTCGACTAATTGCAAGGTTGCCCCAACAACCCAACAAATAGGAAACCCAAACTACATGGTGATGATATGTTTTCCCTCCAACATTCAATCTCTAGTTTAGGTGTCATTGGTTAGCTTTTTTACAGTTATTCTTTCAACTTCCCATTACTAATGTCTTCTCCCGAACACTTTTTTTGTTATTTCTGTCCCCTTCACTCTTTCGCAGCTTACTTCATAAACTTCACACAACATACTAGACAGCGCATTACAACTATCCTTCTTAGTAAATTTTTCAAGCTCATAAAATTGAACTTCCATAGTTCCAGCACATAGAAAACAATAGTTTATGTCCCTCGTCCCCATTTGTCACTCTCTTGCATTGTCTATGTTTAGGAGACATCCACATTAGATTTTACCTGCTCTATGTGCTCAATTTCCTTCTGATAATCCTCTTCTGTGTACTCTAGCGTCTCAAACTGGGCCCTTCGATCAGCTGCAACAAAGCAGATCTTTTATTCCAGAGCAAGGAACATACATAACTATGATACTTACAGAACCAATGCTCAGCATATACCAAAATTTCCAGGATTGACACGAATTTTTTCAAAGCATTCAGCAACACGCATTGCAACAGAAGGAGCAAAATGAATATCTGCCACTAGAGGAATATTGTAGCTGGAAAAAAAGAAGAAAAGAAAAAAGCTAGATAAGTATGTTTCAAAAAATTATATAAAGTTATAGACATAAAAAAACTAAATAGTATACGTACAGCAACTGTAAAGACTACAAAACCACAACTAGGGAGGAAATGTGAAGCCTTACTTTTTCTGGACAAGTGTATTCTTAATTTCAAAACAAGCATCTGCCTCTTTCTTTCCCTGCACTGTTATTCGGACAATATCCGCTCCACTATCTGCAATTTTCATGACCTGCCAGCAAAAGTGAAGGAAAAAAAGACTGGCTTAAAGAATCAAAAACAAATTATAAGTTTCTAATGCATAGCACGGATGCAGCATCTGCTATGGCCATCAATTTCTATAGGTCCTTCAAAGATTATGTGACTTTTTTTTCCTAGCCATTGAATACCATAATTGAAACTACATCCTAGGTCTTGTTAATGTATTGAAGCCTATAACTAGGGGGACTTTTTAATATGCGTCAGTAGGAGATTCACAATACAAGTTACTTGTCAGATACGCTAGAAAGTAGCGCTTAATTTCTAATATTAGTGGCTATAATAGATTTAAGTGAGCAAGATTTTCTAAAGGAGAAGCACCAGAACGCAATATAATTAACTGACTTCATCAACATTGAAAAGGATGATACTTTTAAGATACCAAATGTATCTATGTATCATATTTTAGTTTTGGTCATATCATAATGAATTCAATGGAAAGATAGCTAAGTATTCTGGAGGGTGCTGCTCAAACTATGAGCTAAAGGGACAGGGGCCTCCTGATTTTTAAACTTTGTACACCCTGGGAGCAACAATCGAAGAATTTTTTCATCAACATGATCTCCAGTCAGCCGACAAAGAATAAAGCAGGACATACGAGATAAAAATTGAGGACACTGATCAGAGAAAGCAAGGAAACTATGATAGATTAGTAAACTGATGCTCACCTATACCATCTCATCCTCTTAGCATTCAAAAACAACTACTAGAATATTCAAGCAAGACAAACATTCACCTAAATAGTCCAATGGATGGAACAATGGGCAACTGACCTATAATATCTAATTCATCAAAGTCACATACTAATGTTGGACTAAAGGAGAAAAGCAGCAGGGAACCTGTTCAACTGTTGCAGCAACATCTTTTGTGTCTGTTGTTGTCATTGTTTGTATCCTGATTGGGTGGTCACTCCCAATAGCCACATCACCCACCATCACTGTGCATGTCTTCCTCCTCACAGTTTTGTATGGCAATTCACAGTACTTTTGCCGAGGTACTGCATTGAAAATTCCAAACACAATAGCTAAAATAATGCTGGAAAAGTATATAAATCTAAAGTTCTTAACTACAGAATGGCATCGAAGATGAAACTAAGCAGAAAAGAAAACAATATAATTATCCACAAGGAGCAACTAGTTTTCATATGTTTCTCTTTCTCTCCATCCTTTCCCATGTGGGACGGGTAGGCACAACGTTTGGCAAATCTTAAATCATTGTTACTACTATCTTCCTAGAAGTTAGATATAAGAGGTCAGAAATGCGCATTACACTTTTCATTCTCCTACCCAACTTTTGGAGCACACAAACTACGACAAGATGCCAACACATTTAGCATAACTGAAAGTTTGATTACTGCCCTGGTTCATTCTTCAGGTAACGCTAAATGATCTCTTTTTAGAGCGTAGAAAAGGGAGGGAATCCAAAAAAGTCACTCTTTCCAACATTAGAAAAACAAGAAGTTCTGTTAGGTTCTTATTATGGACTCTTGCAAGAAAATGGTTTCTACTGCAATTATCATACCAGTTCACACTGCAGTTGGATAATTGTTTGAAAAAAGTTATACCGTGGTAAAGCAAAAGAATCACGAAATCAGTCAAAGTGGCAACACAGGAGAACCTCATAAGGTCAAAAAAAGAGAATTCACCATGTATCTACTATCAACTAATAGAATAGCTTACCTAGGAGACTGCCTCCTTCTGATGCAGGCTGAAGCTCAGCAATATCAGATCCTGGATTTGAACTCTTAATGACAGAATTTTTAGTTCTTTGAAACTTCACCCTTCTAATATTTGAAATCTTCACAAAATCCACATTTTTGGTAAAACCCAACTCACAATCCTTGTTCTTAACATGGAAAATTGGAGCTTGAATTATCCCGGTCGCCATCTCTCGATTTAATTACTCCTTCCTACACAATTCACAAAAACCACCAACAGAAAAACCCCAAATTAAGGGCAGGAAAAAAAACAATAAATGAACCACAATTAACAAAACATACACACAAAATAATCTTTAGTTAAATTAAAAACACTTTCTTCTAAAAAGGATCAAAAGGCAAATGTTGAACCCATGTCAAATCCTTTAGCTGCCACAACCACACACAAAAAACTGGGTCTCTCTTTAATTAATTTAAAACATTTCACCAGTAAAACCAAACCGGTCCTAATTGAAAATTTATCTTTGATGCAAACATATCAAACAATTCTTCAACACTGGAATCATAATTCAAACTTAATTCAGGGGGAAAATACTTACAGAAATTTGTATGTTATATGCGCGCACACACACACACACACAAAAAAAAACTCTCCAAAATTCTACACTAAGAAAGCAGCAAAGTAAAATGGAAAGGAATATTCTTTAAAAAGAACGAGAATTTCTAGCAGAAATATAAAATTGAACCAATTTATTAAAATTTGACAAATAAAACTTACAATTTTAAGTGGGGAAGCAAACGTCAGAACAATCTGGAAAACAAAAAACTCGTGGTGGGTAGGGTTGAAAAGTGACTTCTTGAGTTGGAATTTTGGAGAATTTTGAATGGAATTTATATGGGAAATGTTTTAGGAAGAAAATGAAAGAAGAAGCAAATAAGGAAGAAGACAGTTGAGTATCCAAACTGATTGCACAGGCCACACAAATGGGTAATTGAAAAATGATTTGATAGCTTAAAGAAATAATAATTTTTATAGTAATAGAAGTTTTTGTAGAATTTATTAGTGCAAATGTGCAATCAGCAAATATATGGAGTACTTTTTACATTGGATAGCTGAGAGAGAGAGATTAGTACAGTTACATTTGTGGGGTCCGATACAATAAATAAGAAAATCAAAGATGGATGAGATTTTCGTTTTTAACGTGAACACTGGAAAGCGCCATTTTATTTATATTTTTAGTTGTGTGTAAACCATAGACTTTTGGTTTGCTTCCTAGAAAAAATTGATAGGATCAATCTTAACTTCTAATTATGGGCATTTTGTTATTTTCAGCCTCGACTTTTGTTTATGAAAAATTTATATGTACATATAAAGATAAATACATTTCCGAAATAAGATATTATTTCACGAATTAACGCCACAATCACACGTCAATCGATATAATTAATGCTTATTTAACGTTTAATATTTCCATTTTTAACTGCTTATATGTAGCATTTTTCCAAATATTTTTCATTGTTTACAAAAATGATCCCAGTGGGAGTATCTTTATAGTAGTCCAATTACAAGCTTTTTTCAGCCCACAATGAAATTGGTCCATATGTTTCAACCCATATTAAATTTATCTTTTTTCTCTCTCCTCTTTTTCGTTTCTTTTCTCTCTCCTCTGTCACTATTTCTCTCTCTTCTTCATTTTCGCTGACAAATTTTAACCGCCATTTTTTCATGCTTCCAGGTTCTTTCAACCTCATTTTTCGTTCTTTTGATGCTCAGCATTTTCTCATTTTTTCCCTTGAATTTGACATTATTTTCTTAGATGTCTGCATATTGTAGTGATGAATTTGAAGCACCTTTTACACTTCAGACATCAATAGGTTTTTACTGTGACAAATTCCTCGAAAAGTACGGCCATAATCCTAAAATTTGTGATTATCTCGGTATAGAAACTTCAATGCAAAGGTATTATTCCATAATCTAACTTTTGATCTTGCGAATTTTCTCTGTTTCTTGAAATTTGGAAATATTAGGTTGTCTTTTGCTCATTTAAGTTATTAGCTGCTGATTTTGAATTCTCGAAATGAGTAAATTTATTCTGGTACAATTCTGAAGTTTAATTTTTAAATGAGTCAAGATTCTGTGTTTAACTAGAATAATTGAAGATTATTTCCTCATTTAGAATGATTCACAATGAGAATGTGCTCAATTTCTTGTTTTGTTTCTTATAATTTTGTACTTTTGTATTTTTTGTTGTGGTTTTATTGATTTATTATGATATTAAATCATCTGATCGATTGTTTTTTTGAGTTTTGCTCTTCATTCGTATATTTAATTTTAAATTTGTAAACTAGGTTGTTGTTTTGCTCGTTTTTGCTTAATTTTTCTTATATTTAGTTGCTATAATTTTGAGTCTTTCTATAATTGTTATGTGCTCATTTAGAATCAAGCATGCATTATGTGCTCATTTTCTTGTTTGATCATTTGTAACTAGTTCATTTTCTTAAGTGTTCATTTAACCCCAAGTATGTTCGTTTGGATAATTGATGTTGGATTCATTTCCTCCTTGTCTTATTTTGCTCATTTGTTTCTTTAGAATTTATATTCCTAGCAGCCTATGTGGCCTTAGAATTTTGAATTCAGTTATAAGTAGTATGTATTCATTTGTTCTGTGACAGTGAATCAGATTTACAAAATGTAGAGCTAGATCAGTCTCTAATTGCCAAAAATGTTGAAGTACCTACATTGGATGTGCTAAAAAATGCTGGAAATCAAGATACACATGAGAATAGTAATGTACAGAGTGTGGAGGAACCTGTTGGGGCAGTCGGTGAATGTAAAACATGATGAGGCTGTGAAAATTAAACAGAGGCTGCAGTTAATGATGAGCATGTAGTTTGTGGAGATGATGGGGTTAAGAATGTTAATGTATCTGTATGCCCTTCATTGATGTCAAGGATGTCTCCGGCTGCTATAACACGTGTGATGAAGTGTTTAAGCAAACAACAAAAAAAGGAAATCAATGAAATCGAGTTTGGTTCCGCATAAAATGCCACTTTATTTGGCTTATTGGCTAGTTCATAATTTTAATGTAAATACTTGTTCATTGAATAATCCTGGTGAGAAAGATATGGTTATAATCGAAGAGGATGCTCATGAGGTTTTGGGGCCGCCTATAGGAGGAGAAGAGATTGATCTTGCTTATGAAAAAAAAGACGTAGATTTGTTGGATTCTTGGAAGAAGCAATTTCCACAAAACACTCGTGTGTGTCATTGGAGATTTGACTACATTTCTAAAGAAAACAAAAGGTACAAGTGCAATGTTTAAAAGGAACTTTGATGTGTTGTGTTGTACAAGATATATGCTCGGGGACACGTAACAAGAATGTAAATCATTGGATTTTGAGATATTTGAGGAATGTAAAGCATATTAAGAAGCTTAATTGGTGCAACTATGTTTTGAAGAGTTTGGTTGAAGCTAAGAAGTATTGGCAAGCGAAGCCAAATATATATTTTCCGGATCATTGTTTTTTCTCATGGTAACTAAAAATCCGTTTGTTGCAAATTTAATTTTAGATGTTGTGTCCAAGTTTTGTTCGATTTTTGTGCTTTAATTTCAAATTTTTATGTTGATAAAGTTGCTATTGAAGATGTTCGTGTACTACGCGAGTCTCCTATATTGAAAGCATGGACTTCCAACATGCTTATTTCAAGAGAGGAGCTAGAGATTTCTAAAAGGCGTACTTGGATTGGGTAGCTCGAGAATATTCCTAAGAAAGAGTCAACAGAAAATGAACAACCATTTCATGTCAATGAGCAAGTATGTTTCCAACTTGTATTAGAATCTGATTTATTCTTATATGTAATCACTTTTGATTGGTTATCTGTTAGTGTTATGTTATTGTTGTTCTTTTGTCAATGAGCCAAGTTGTGCTCATTTTGTTATTCAGACCACCTATTATGTAATGTTGGGTTGGTCATTTGGTTTATTAAAGGTTCATTATATTTTATTGTCAAATCATTTTAGGGGCCAGTGTTCTCGAGCCTAATCGTCGAAACATCTAGTAAAGTAAATGTTGAGAAGACACCTTCGAAGTTATGCAAGGAGTGTCAAAGGATGAACAAGTGCATTCAAGTGAGAAGGTCCATGGTTCACAAACTGAATATGATTTCAGAAGGGTATTAGTGATGCTTATGTGTTTTCAATTTCCATGATTTTTTTTAAATTGTTAAGTATAATTGTGTATGTCATTTATGGTTTTGGTTCATGATTGTAGGATTGTATTATGGACTTAGCTAGTGCTGTAAAGGAACTTGCTCCTGCTATGGTGAATTTTCAAGAGAAATCCAAACTTGGGCTATTGAAGTATCCAAACAATGATTGAATCGAAATTTGCAACAAGCAAACCTCGCATTATGTACTAGCTACACCGAGCCAATAATGGAGAATGAAGATCTTCAAGGTCATTCATTAAGTCAAGATGAAGATTTTTGGAAGGATCCAGTAGTTCTACAAGCCATTGATGAAGCAATTAAGCAGGTTGTTGCTGCCCAATTATCGAAAGTGATTCCGCCTAAGTGCAAGAGTGGTGACATTCCTTCATTCAATTTATTTGAATCACCACTTTTGCATATTCATGTAATAGCAAAGGAAAGTGTTTTAGCTGCTCAACAAATTTCGGATATAACCCTGACAACCACTGTAACTGGGGTAATTAGTTTTAATATTGTAGCTTCTGTAATTTTTATTTATGTTTTTGAAATTGTTCATGATCTGAATTTGCTCATTTTATTGTTTTCTTTTTCGTTGTTGAAAAAATAAAGGAAGTAGTTAACAGAGTTGTTGAGGTTGATGGGAGAAAAGTTTATCTATAGTGAGAATAAGGATTAAACCACTGACAAGGAGTTCAGTAGGTAATAAGGTTGTGGAAGGAAAACAAGGCACAAATGGGATTCAAGAAGTTTTGAAAAGGAGTTCTCCTAGAAAGCTTAAAGTAGAAGCTGAGGGTTCTAATAAAGCTGACGACACTGCGGGGAAGTGCAATGCATCAACCACAACAAAGAATAGTGCTCGAAGGTCGCCAAAGACAAGCTCAAATTGTTCGTATAAGGAAAGGAAGAGTTTCTAATTTGAAGTCAGTGCCTTCAAAGAAGCGCAAGGTGGAGAAACGGGAAGTGAAATTTTCGAAGCTTGATCGCTCTCCATATAGAAATCGAGTTATTAATATAACTACTCCATTGACAGTTAAACAAAAGACCATTTTGGAGTGGGTATTCAACTCGAGTAATATGAGATTGTAAGTTTTAATTCTTTGCTACTGCGTTTTTTATTTTAACTTCTTCAAATTTAGTAATGGTATTATGATCTGTTATTATGAGCAAAAAGTGTTAGAATTATACATATATTGCTTACTTTGAAAATGAGCATATTTATATTGTAATTGCTTTTTTTTCATCTGTAGCAGTTTTTTGATAAATGAGTTAAGTTTTGTTCTTCGTAACTACAGTGACAAATGTTTTGAATTAAAACATGGTGGTAGTGCTCCGACAGTTGCTATGAAGTTACAACTCCAAACACTTCGAGTAGGTCAGGCTGTTTCTGGTTCTGTGGTTGATGCATGGTTTGTGATTTTAAACCAAAAGAGAAGTTTAAATCGTAACACTCTCCAAAGACGGTTCTTCTTCGGACTTGAGTGTTGTGTAAGTGATTCTCTAACATTATGTAATTTATTTTGATCTTATTTTATGTTCATCTAAATCATTTTGATATACGATCCAAGAGATTATTCAGATTTACAAAAAAGATGATGTTAAGTCCAAGAATGAGATCTTTGTGGAAGTTGCAAGAAAAGAGTTAGATGCAAGTTGCTTTAAGCTACAAGATATTCAACTCTTCTTCTTTCCAGTTCTTCAAAATAGTCATTACTATCTTATTTGTTTTAATTTTGTAAACGAGGCGATACAAGTTCTTGACTACAATTCTGATTCAACATATTACAAGAAGGTTCCAACACAACTTGTATGTTTTTTGTCTTGTGTTTCATATTCTTAAGTGCATTTAATTTATTTTGTCTGCTTCGTTTGGTTGTTCGATCCACTATTGTAATTCTTTTCATCTATTTTTTGTTTTGTTTAGAAATCGCATTTTCATCCTTGCTAAAACAATACAGAAATATGCAAGGTCTAACCATGGCCAAGGATGTATCTAATATGAAACTGTCTTCTTTACCTTTGGATTGGAGCACAAGTGATGACCATATTAACTGTGGTATATGTGTCATGAGGCATATGGAAGCTTATATGGGAATTAAGTTTGATTGCGGATTGAAAAAAAAATGATGTAAGTACAGTAGTGTTTTCAGCTTACTAACTGAATTTTACAGTCTAATTATTGAGAACATTATAACTCACTAGCTTTATGCTACTTGCATGCAGGTGAAACTGTTCAACAAGCTTCGTAACAAATATTGTGTTGAGATTGTCGGAAATGATTCAAATGAAGTCAAAGGAATGTTTGAGAATGTAACTAGTTGAATACTTTTTGAGTGTTTTGGGTTATAATAGTTGTAAGAATATAGTTGGTTTTTGAAGTTACTTAGTAGTGCATTTTTGAATACATTTTATCTGTTGTTTGTAAGAAAATATTTGGTTGAGCAGATATTGATATTCTTATATAACAAACTATTTTGCTCATTTTAGTCTAATATTCTTAGTCTTTTTATCATTTGAGTAAATAATTTTCTAAATGTGCAAAAAAATATATATTCTTTCACATATGGGCAAAATCTAATATGCACTTTTATCAATTAAAGCATATAATCTTCAAATGTGCAACACACTAATGCTCATTTTTCCAAATGAACGTACAATTTTGTTCATTTTAACTAATGTCCTTAGTCTTTTTATCCTTTGACTAAATAGTTATAATCATTTGACTAAATAATTTTCTAAATGACCAAACAATAATATTATTTTTGCACATATGACCAAAATTATGTTCTTTTCACAATGAAAGCATTTAATGATCAACACATTAATGTTCATTTTTGCAAATGAACATACAATCTTGCTCATTTTGAACTAATGAGCAGTAAACTTTGGAGAATGAATTTACCAACAAGTAATTGACATCTATTTTTTATTCAACTCAACAATTGAGCAAAACTCTTCATGCTCATTTACAGCATTCTGAATCATTGTAAGATGCATTTTATCAAGTTCCTGAACATAACAAATAAATTCCAAAAAGAATCAAAAGAAGATAAAAGTGTTTACACCCTAAAAAAAGTATTAGAAGTCTATGTTATCTAGAGGAAAGTATGGCAATATTGGTTGTTCAACTTGAGGTTCATCATTGATGTCTTCATGTTCTGTTTGCTTCTTCTTTTGATTTGTTTTCTTATTTGTTGTTTGCTTAATTCCTCTTTCTAGCTATGTTGGTCTTGATTTCAAGAATGTTTTTTGCTCTTTCATTGCTTGTGTATTTCTCTCTTCTTCCTTTCGGTTTACCTATCATATCTTCATCTTGTAAAGCTTGTTCTTGCTCTTCTTCATAGGAAAAGTATATGTCCGCAATTAGCTTTTCAACCTCTGATCTTGCGTTGCCGAATAGAGATAAGGAGTTGACAAATAATATTAAAATAAGTTTAAATGATACAAGTTTGTTCAATAATGATATACAAATGAGTAATAATAATGACACAGAAATGAGTAATAATGATATGGTACATAAGGAGTTGACAAATAATATTAAATTAGGTTTAAATGATACAAGTTTGCTCTATAACGACATAAAATGAGTAATAATGACACAGAAATGAGTTATAATGACACAGAAATAAGGAGTTGATAAATAATATAAAATAAGTTTAAATGATACAAGTTTACTCAATAATGACATAAAAATGAGTAATAAAGACACAGAAGTGAGTTATAATGATATGATACATAAGGAATTGACAAATAATATTACTAAGGGAAAATTTCAAAAAACTATCTTTTATAATATAATTTTTTCAAAAAACTACCATATAAAAATTTTCTTTCAAAAAAGTACCTTATATAACATAATGTTTTCAATATACTACCATTTGATTTTTTTTTGTTGACGTTGACTCTTAAATAGCAGCGTCCCTAGGTGTTGTTGCCGGTTGGGCAACAAATAAAAAAGAGAAGAACAAAAATGGAGGAGAGAGAAGCTAGCGGGAGTGGATGCTCGTTAAGAAGAAAATGAAATGAGGGGCAGTTTGGCACCCTATGTGGGTTGTCAGCGGTGTCTGGGCCATGAGATCAAGACAATAAGTAGCAATGAACCCGTTACAGGTGGTTAAACCCTCATTTAGCCGTCAGTTGGTAGTATTTTGAAAAAAATGTGTTGTATAAGGTCGTTTTTTGAAAAATAATTTTTAAAAGGTAGTTTCTTGAAAAATGTTTGTTATAAAATGTAGTTTTTTGAAAATTTTCCATCTTTTATGTAATTTTTCAGTAAACTTATATCATGTCATTATTAAACTATTTTATGTCATTATTGACGTAGTTCATATCATTTCTCAACAATATCATGTTCACTTATTTCTCGTTATATACTTTATCATATTACACAACCTAATGTCATTTATTAGACAAACAATATCATTATTTATCACTTTTCTGTCGTTATCCACCAAATATGTCATTATTCTCCCTCCTCCACATCCACGGGACCACGACCTTACCTCCTCTCAATCTCACCCCCCACATCCACCACCTTACCTCCTCTCACCCCCACCTATCTCTCTCTCTCCTCCGTGACGATCGCCAACACAACCTCACCTTGCGATCTGCTTCTCTGCACCGTTGTTCGTGACAGTACTCTGATGTTGGTTATGAAAGACTGATGATGTTCCATGGAAATAACAACAAGACATATTTCAGGAAAATAGTGATTGGAGCTGTTTTGAATGGATTGGTTTACCTCATATGGTGGGTAAGGAATGAGGCTGTGTGGACTCATGTAGGTTGGCAGTGTAGGAACTAAAACTGATAACTAAATTGATACACTTAACTGACCACCGTGGCGTGAGAAGATCACTGCCCTAAAGTTGAATTTGCCCCGTAACAACACACGGACTCACAAAGAATCAACCTCCGGGGGATACACCGGTCTCTGCGTTTCCTGTTGATAGAAAAACAGATTGAGAATGATCTTGAGTATTGCCCAGAAAAACCGAGGAGAAATATTGAGAGAAGATGTAATTGTGTTTTTCGTGTTTATGTGTCTCTCGTAGAATCTCGTAACACCGATATATATAGGGAGAGGAAAACTAACGAAATCGAACGTGGCCGAGATCGTGGGAAAACGGTCACATAATGGGAAGAGTAATGGCCGAAAATCAGGAGAGAGTTTAGGGGAGAAAACGGCATTAAAAGAGAGATTAAGGGAAAAAACGGTAACTTAAGAACTGATAAAAACGGTCATAAAATGCCAACATATTTCTGACCCAAAACTATAGTTAAGTTAAGTTTATTCCCCAAGGCCCAAGGCCCAAGGCCCAAGGCCCAAGGCCCAAGGCCCAAGGCCCGGTCCAGGCAGACGGCGGCGGCGCGCGCGTGTGGCAATCACACATCACCACTTACCCACTAAAAGCGTCATTGCTTCTCAACTCAAAGGGTAGAGGAAGAGTAATGGTTATAAACCTTACTCTTCCCTTATATTCTTTCAATGTGGGACAAAAGGAAAAAATGACTCTTCATATTCTTTTGAAGCAAACTTAAAGTTTCTAATAAAAACTCCAACAGGCAGCCAGATACGATCTTCAACAAATTAAAGGTGATGGTAATGAAAAGAATAATTCAGCTTGTGATACCTAAGAAGATTTATGTTAAAGATAAAAT
>CANSZD010003295.1:135000-232500 GCA_947648045.1 Beta corolliflora
TTCATTTTAACCCTAGTATAAATATGTTTGAGGCCGTTTATTCATTGTATGCTGAGTGAGGTTATTATTCTTAAATCTAGAGAGACTAGAGAACCATAGAGAGAGGTTAGAGAGTTTAGAGAGATTAAAGAATTATCCTTGTATCATCATCTCATATTCAAAGTCCTAGTGTGGTGTTCGTGGTTTTCTCCCTATTCAAGGGTTTCCACGTTAAATCTTCTTGTGTACTTTATTGCTTTGATTTCTTAATTCCTTCGTATATTATACTTCGATTGGTATCAAGAGTTAGGTTGAATCGTTGTGCGGCTAGATCGTGTTGAATAGGTATAATGGATGACGGAAAGGTGAGGATCGATAAATTCGATGGTAAGAATTTTGGTTTTCGGAAGATGCAGATTGAGGATTATTTGTACCAGAAAGACCTGTACCAACCTCTGTCGGAAAAGAAGCCTGCTGCAATGAAAGATGAAGATTGGGCAACATTGGATCGGAAAGCACTAAGTGTGGTTCGATTGACATTAGCAAAAAGTGTTGCTTTTAATGTCAAGGACGTGAAAACAACGGCGGGGTTGATCAAAACTCTTTCAGACATGTACGAGAAGCCTTCTGCTGTGAATAAGGTATATCTCATGCGTCGTTTGTTTGAACTTGAGATGATTGATGGTGAATCTGCTGCTGAATTTATTAATGAATTTAGTAAAATTATTAGTCAGTTGGCCTCTATGAAAATTACCTTTGAGGATGAGGTAAAAGCTTTGATTTTGTTGTCCTCTTTACCAAAAGAGTGGGAGACTGTTGTTGCTGCTATTAGTAATTCTGCAGGGAAGGAAGCACTAAAGTTGGATGATGTTAGGGATTTGGTGTTGAGTGAGAGTACTCGGCGTAAGGATTTCGGGGAGTCATCCGGTGGAGCATACAACACTGAGGGTAGAGGGAGGAGACAACATGGGGGATCTAAGCGGGGAAAGTCCAGGGGAAAGAGCAGTGAAAGAGTTGGTAAGGCGGAAGCGGAGTGTTGGGGATGCGGCGAGAAAGGTCATTATAAGAGACAATGCCCAGATTCCAAAGACAGTGATAAGGGGAGAAAAAGAAGGAGGATTAAGATAGTGATGAAGAGAGTGATGCTTCGACGAATCTGTAACGGAGTATGTTTTTGATGCTTTGGTGGTAAGTAATGCAAATAGCTCAACTGGTTCATGGATCTTGGATTCGGGTTCTTCGTTTCATTCTTCGCCCTGCAAGGAGTTGTTTCAAAATCTGAAATTTAAGAAACTCGGGAAAGTGTACCTTGCAGATGATAGACCATTAGAGGTTGAAGGCAAGGGAGATGTGAGCTTGAAGCTTGCAAGTGGTGACATGTTTGAGTTGAAGGATGTCAAGTTCATCCCTGATTTGAAGAAAAACTTGATATCAATTAGTCAACTTGACAAGTCCGGCTACAAGGTAGTTGAGGGTGGTTCGTGGAAAGTTGCTAAGGGGGCTATGGTAGTAGCTCGAGGGGAAAGAAGCGGAGCAATGTACACCATGGGGAACATGACAAAGGTAGTTAAGGAAAGGATGAAGAAAACTTCGCAAAGAGTGTCCTTCGATCAAAAGTCTGTATACAGTAGGCCTGTGAAGAAGAACCGTGGTGGTAAAGTCGGTGTCTCTTCGGCTAAAGTGGATCGTGGAACGAACAAGGTGAAGGAAGCACACATGAGTGTGGTGCGTGTGAAATCGAGCCTAGAGAAGGATGTTTTTTTCGGGTGGGAGCATTGTCGGGATGCTCGTAGAACTATGAAGAGTCCTTATGGTTCGTGTTGTTATAGAGACTCGGGGTCGAGTGAGACTTCGGTGTTGCTTCCTATGTATGTATGAAGTGGTTCTGCACTAGGTGATGTATGGAGAGTGATGATGACAAGTTGAGATCGTGGCTACATATTTATTGGGGGCGTGTTCTTCATTCATATGGATCTTCAAGGTGGGAGATTGTAAGGTGTGTTGAAGATGAATCATGAAGCGAGTAGGTGAAGGAACAAGCTAAGGTATTGTTGTGCCATGTGTGTGTGTGTCGTGTTGCGCTACAACATTGCAGTAAGCTAGAGCATTTGGGGAAGCACAACAATGGATCAAAGCATGAACAGTAGAAGACCACGACCTGCCCGTGGTGTTGGATGAACACCACGACCTGCCCGTGGAGTTCACTGACTAGGAGTTTCTTTGGTGCTTTGTACAACTCAAGTCCACGGGCTGGGCGTGGCTTGAGAGGAAGGCCACGGCCTGGCCGTGATGTTCCCTAGCTACGAGATTGCATTAGGTTTTTTGTTTTAACCCTAGTATAAATATGTTTGAGGCCTTTTATTCATTGTATGCTGAGTGAGATTATTATTCTTAAATCTAGAGAGACTATAGAACCCTAGAGAGAGGTTAGAGAGTCTAGAGAGATTAAAGAATTATCCTTGTATCATCATCTCATATTCAAAGTCCTAGTGCAGTGTTCGTGGTTTTCTCCCTATTCAAGGGTTTCCACGTTAAATCTTCTTGTGTTCTTTATTGCTTTGATTTCTTAATTCCTTCGTATATTATACTTCGATTGCTTGATTTGTTAGCGCATACGATACATATTCCTAACACATGTTACACCCAAGAGACACTCCAAAATTATAGTATGTCACGTGTCGTCCCCTTCTCCAAATGCTAACATGCTGTGTATATCATAGCTAACAAGACATTTCATAGAATAGTCTTTTGTTACTCATTAAATGAAGAAATAATATTTGTAAAAGGACACGAACTTAGTCCCTAATGATAGATAATATGTTAATATTATCTTCTTAATATTCTGTAAAGATATATCTTGTGTAATTTAGGTAAATATGTATTCTCAATATTTAGGTTGTAAATATCCTATATATATATTCAAGTAATGAGAATACTCCAACCAAGGAGAATTACACTATTCTACATGGTATCAGATTCCTTCTAGGGTTTTCTTTTTCTCTCTTTTTCAAACCCTACACGATCCTAGGATCTCCACTTTCTTGCCACCACTCATCATCTCTCATCTGCCGCTTCATCACTGCTATGGCCGGCGACGATGAAAACTCTACTCCCCCTCCTCCTCCCTCAAACACCCCTTTCCATCTGGCTTTTGCCGTATCTAACATCAAAAACCACGTTAGCATCGTTCTTGATCAAGAAGAAGGACAATATGCTACGTGGGTTGAACTCTTTCAAATCACGGCTTGTGCTTTCAATGTTCTCGACCACAATGATGCTAAAGTCTCTCGCCCGAAGGAGATCGATGATGCTACATGGAAACGTTTGGATGCTATAGTGAAACAATGGATTTACGGAACTATTTCTCGTGACCTTGTTCACACCATCATGAAACCGGGAGCCTCGGCTCTTGAATTATGGACTCGTCTTGAGGAGATCTTTCATGATAACAAGCATACTAGGGCTGTTTATTTGGAGGAGCAGTTCTCCAATACAAAGCTTGAACATTTTGCTAATATGTCCGACTACTGCAAGCAAATCAAGCTTCTTGCCGATCAACATGCTAACGTTGATTGCCCGGTAACCGACCGTAAGATGGTTATGCAATTAATTACGGGCCTCACTAAAGGTGAATATGATACCGTCGCTGCGATCGTCTCTCAAACCGAGCCCACTCCCAGCTTCAACAAGGCAAGATCAATGTTTCTTTTGGAAGAAACACGACAAAACAAACAAGAGGAACACGGTCAACATGCTCTCATGGCTCAAGGCTCGAGTAACACCTCCACACCACCCACGCCGACGTCATCTCAGGCGGCCGATCAGCAGCGTGGCGGTGGCCGTGGTCGAGGTAATGGGAAGAACACTAAGGGCCGTGGTCGAGGGAAGAAACATGGTCAATCGAATACCTCTAATTCGAACCATCCTGCTGGGCCTAATAATGCAGCCTCTCAACAAGCCCCTCAATGGGGCGCCCAGCCCTGGACCCAACAGAATGGGCAGTGGGCCTCACCACCCTGCCCCTTCCCCACGGGCCCATACGGACAAAGATCGGGGCTCTCGGATACCGTGGCTCACTTCCTCCACCAGTGCGCCTTGTTGGGCCCTCGCCCAACACCAAATCGAGCCTTCTACGCCCCTTCCCCAACTCGTTACGACCCTCCAATGACACCTACGGAGTTCGGGCTTGCTACAGCTCTATAGGTTTCCAACCCACTGACAACGGATGGTATATGGATACGGGAGCCTCCTCTCATCTCACTCGTGACTCGGGTAACTTTTCTCAACTGTTTAATTTGAGCACTCCTCAATCTATTTTAGTTGGCAATGGCAAACATATTCCTATTTATGGTTATGGAAATCTCACCACTCCCTCACCTAACCCACCCTTTACACTCAAGAATGTCCTCTATGTTCCTTACATAATTAAAAATTTAATTTCTGTTAGAAAATTTGTCTGCGACAATTATGTGTCTGTTGAGTTTGACCCTTTCGGTTTTTCTGTGAAGGACCTTCATTCGGGGACAACTCTAGCGAGGTGCAATAGTGTGGGGGATCTTTATCCATTCTCTTCAACTTTCGCTTCTAATGGCTCTTGTCATCTCTCTCTAGCCGCAATTTCTCCTTCAACTTGGCATCATAGAATTGGACACCCCTGGCGAACCAGCTTTTTGATTTTCTTAGGAAAAACAATTATATTCGTTGTAATAAGAGAAATAGTTCTCATTTTTTCTATTCTTGCCCTTTGGGCAAACATGTTAGATTACCTTTCAAGTCCTCATTATCTATTACTTTTTCTCCGTTTGATATCATACATGCGGATTTATGGACATCTCCCATTTCTAGTAAATTGGGCCACAAATATTATTTGGTTTTGCTTGATGATTTCTCTCATTTTCTATGGGTGTTTCCAATCAAATATAAATCTCAAGTCTATGAAATCTTTCTCCAATTCCGAGCTTATGTTAAAACTCAATTTGAAAAGGAAATTAAAACTTTTCAATGTGACAATGGTCGCGAATTTGACAATTCCCCATTTCGCAAATTTTGTATGTATAATGGCATGGTCTTTCGCTTTTCTTGCCCATACACTTCTTCTCAAAATGGCAAAGCCGAAAGAATTATCCGCACCATTAACAATATGTCTTGTACTCTCCTATTTCATGCCTCTCGTCCCCCTCTTTTTGGGTCTATGCTATTCACATGGTTGCTTATATTCTTAATATTTTGCCATCCACAACCATACACAATAAAACACCAACCGAAATTATATTCTGTATCGTAGGACGCCTACTTATGATCATCTTCATATTTTCGGGTGTTTATGCTACCCAAATCTCAGTGCCGTTGCACCTCATAAACTTGCACCTCGTTCACAACCTTGTGTCTTCTTGGGTTTTCCATCTAATCATCGTGGTTATTTATGTTATGATTTGTCTTCAAATAAAACCATCATCTCTCGCCATGTGACTTTTGTTGAAAACATTTTCCCCTTCACAAATATTCACCAATTTAGAGAAGCTGATTATGGTTTTATGGAACCCAATATTTCACCCCTCTACTCTAACTCTCTTGTGCAAGCCCAAATCAAAGCTGCCCCCACCACAAATACCCACAACCCCACGCATTTGGGTCGGGCCTCCATCACAACCGGGCCGCGGGCAAGTTGAGCCCATCACGCCTACCCCCGCGAACTCCACCGCCCACTCCCCCTCCTCATTGCGGCCGATCCGCAGTGGGCCAAGGCCCGCACTCCCGCCCCCGCCTTCTCCCAACCGCCCACCCTCTCGATCCAATTTGGGTCGCCGCCTTCTCCTAGCCCAGCTTCCTCAACTCCTCAAACTCGGCCCGCTCCTCAACCATCTCACACCATGGCCACTGCTCTAAATGTGGCATATTCAAGCCGAACCCCAAATACCAAGCCCATGTTACGGCTCAAGCTATTTCTCCTTTACCCAAAAATCCGAAATTAGCCCCCGCTTGACCATAATTGGAATACCGCCATGCATAAGGAATTTAATGCTCTTACTAAACAGCATACTTGGGATCTTGTTCCGAGACCGGAAGGGGTGAATATTATTCGTTGCATGTGGTTATTTAAACATAAGTACATGGACAATGGTGATTTGGAGAGACATAAGGCTAGACTTGTCGTTAATGGCAAATCTCAGCAGGTGGGTGTTGATTGTGATGAGACCTTTAGTCCCGTGGTGAAGCCAGCAACTATTCGTATCGTCTTGAATATTGCTATGGGAAGAGATTGGCCTATTCATCGCTTAGATGTCAAAAATATGTTTCTTCATAGTGACCTCAAAGAAACCGTGTTTATGCATCAACCTCCGGGATTTGTTAATCCCGAGCCCCCACATATGTTTGTCGCCTTCGTAAGTCTCTCTACGGCCTTAAACAGCTCCCAGGCTTGGTACCAACAGCTTGCTAATTATCTTTTGCGTATTGGCTTTGTCTGCAGCAAAAGTGATAATTCCCTATTTATTTTGCGCCATGGTGCCAATGTTGCATATCTCTTACTTTATGTTGACGACATTGTTCTCACAGCTTCTTCTGAAAATCTCAAGTGTGATATTATTGCCCTTCTTAAGTCCGAATTCTCTATGTCTGACTTGGGCAAGCTGAGCTATTTCTTGGGGATTTCTGTGAGCCGTACCAAACATTCTATGTTCCTTGGTCAGAGTAAGTATGCAGAGGAAATTATTCACAGGGCAAAGATGGATAACTGTAAACCGGTTGCTACACCAGTCGACACTAAGTCGAAACTTGGGGCTCTTGATGGCGAGCCTATGAGTGATCCCTCTCTTTATAGGAGTCTTGCCGGTGCTCTTCAGTACCTGACTTTCACAAGACCTGACATCGCTTATGCTGTTCAACAGGTTTGTCTGTTTATGCATGCTCCTCGGGAACCTCATTTTAACGCTCTTAAGCGTATTATCCGATATATCAAAGGCACCATGGGTCATGGCCTTCATTTATACGGATCAGCACCTACGAGACTCGTTTACTACACAGATGCCGACTGGGGCGGATGCCCCGACACTCGGCGCTCCACTTCTGGTTATCGTGTTTACTTGGGTGATAATCTTGTCTCTTGGTCTGCTAAACGACAGGGTACTTTGTCCCGATCCAGTGCCGAAGCAGAATATAGAGGTGTCGCTAATGTTGTTGCCGAAATTTGTTGGATACAGAACCTTCTCCTCGAGTTACATTGTCCCATCCAATGGGCATCCTTGGTTTATTGTGATAATATATCTGCCGTATACTTGTCTTGCAATCCGGTACATCATCAACGTACCAAGCACATTGAGATGGACATTCACTTTGTACGTGATAAGGTTGCTCTCGGCCATATCAAGGTACTTCATGTTCCTTCATCATATCAGTATGCAGATATTTTCACTAAAGGCTTGCCGCGACAACTATTTTTAGACTTCAAATCCAGTCTCAGCGTTCGACCTTCTCCCACTTCGACTGCGGGGATGAGATAGATAATATGTTAATATTATCTTTTTAATATTTTGTAAAGACATATCTTGTGTAATTTAGGTAAATATGTATTCCCAATATTTAGGTTGTAAATATCCTATATATATTCGAGTAATGAGAATACTCCAACCAAGGAGAATTACACTATTCTACACCTAAGGTATGACTTATGCTTGGGACAAAATATTAACCCCAAATAATATATCATTTTTGTTCTATTAAATTATTTGGGACATCGCCTGGACCCAACAATTAGTTAGTTCATCCTTACATGTGAAAATCAATCCTTTTTGTCATGTGTATGGAACAACTCTACCAAATTATTATAGAAGCTATTGTTGCATTGGAAACCAACCTAACGAGTAAAGATGGAACCTTGCTCTGAAACTAATTCTTTGCTGATGATTTAATTCTATTTGCAGAGGCAAGTTTGGACCAGATTCAAGTCGTTCACGATTGCCTTCATCGGTTATGGCCAGTGTCAGGCCAAAAGGTCAGCTTACCAAAATCTCACTTGTGATTTTTGAATAATACTTGCAATGAGAATTAAGGGTAAATATGCACAACATTGGGTATCGAATCAACGTCTGGCTTGGGAATATACTTGGGATACCTTTGTGTAAAAACGTAGACTTTGACGGTAAACTTCCGGAATGGAAGATATAACATCTCTCTCCTTAGAGGGATGTATATGTATCACTTTGTCCTAGTCTATTGTCTTAACATTGTCTCACAGTGTAGTGAATCAAGAACTGTTAGAAAGTGGAGCAAGTATTTGTGATATATATTGGCTTCATATAAATTTTGGTCAACCAATTTTTTTACTTGCAACTAAAAAGCAAGACGTGCGACATTGGCACAATTATATATTAGACAATCGGACAATCCTATTCTTGGACGTAGAACAAGACTCAACTTTGGGAATCACACAATTTGAAGGCCTTAAACTTTCCCCTCCATGTTTTTCCCAAACTGTTTTTAGTTACAATTCCAAGCACCAATTGAGTGGCTGAAGCCTCTCTTCATTTCATGAAAACTTGAGTGAAATTTTTATACACGGTATTTCAACTTATCAACTATTGCTATAACTTACCTTGAACAATCACAACAGCTCTAATTCTATGGAAACCAATCCCCTCCCCTTACCTCAAACAATCAGCCCAGCTTTAAATCCAAGGAAACCAATTTCACACTGAATACTATAATATAGCAGCCAATCAGACTGATACCTCAACAAAATTCACATAACCCTGAACATGCATATCTTACAAAAATAAATTATTACTTAACATTCTATGATTCAGCTGCCATTAGACATCTCTGGGTTTCCGGCATGTGCTGGAATCTGGTTTGGGAAACCTGGCCTAGGCGATGGTGATGAATTTTCTTCCTGTTGATTGTCTGACTGTGCCGATTGAGACTCTTGTCGTGCACGTGGCTGGGTGTTACTTCTTCTCCATCTAAAATATTCAACAATGATAGAACTAACGCTCATGGAAGTACCATATCCTACAAATGTTGCCAGCAATATTGATATGATTGCTTGTATATGGACCTGCAACACCATACAGAACACATCATCTAAAGATGGGTTTAGATCTTTATTGTTTTTCTTTTCAACAATAACAAGGACTCTCAACACCTCTAACTGGTTAACCCAACTATTCCAACTTAGTAGATCAGACCTCTTAAAAATGGGATCGGAGAAGGGATAAGGATCTTCCCATCCCCACAGAGCCCCCGAGTGAGATCTGATCCCTTGATTCCTTACCTCTAGTTCATTAAGATCAATTTAGTTAATATCTAGAAGAGAATGCCGTAGTACAATTATCACTTTCATTGGAGTTCAAACTTCTTAGATATAATCTCTTACCAATAAGTAGAACACATGAGCAAAGATGACAACCAAAGCGAATTGCATGCATGCATATATCCAGATAAATCGTTTCGTCACTGAAAAATTCAAAAGCAAAAGTTAGGTTTACATAGATAAGTGCCAAAATTAGGCTTGAATATAGATGGAATCATTGTATTAAATTAAAACTATACAACTTTGTGGATGAACTGCAACTAGAACCTTTTGTGACTAATAATCGACCCATGAGTTCTATACTTCTATTATGCCTCTATCTCAATATAATAGTTCAAGATTAATATTCTACCAAAGCTAGACTATTCAAATCTAAGCACTTGGTAACTAAGGTGCTGGGTGCATTGTTGAATGGCTCCCATGGGCCCTTGGCTCAAAGTTGGAGAGGGCGCGCACAATTGCAAGTTACTCATATGCATGGTTCAATATTAGTTAAAAAGTTGGAGAAAATTCTTCAACTCAACTCATTCTTTTCTCTTTAAGTATTTTTGTCCAAGATCAAAATGTAAGATGAATTTCAAGAGAAACGCAGATACATCAGTAAGCTTATAGATGGTGCAGCTGAAAATCAGGCAAGAGCTAGCCCCACTATCAATAGCATCTCAAACTTAAGCTTTTGCCTAATCTGTTTTACTAAAAGGAGGATGCTACTGTGAAGCAGTGAGTAGCCAAGAAGTATGTGCAGATTTCCTGGGGTGCTTAAAGAGAAGTTAGAACCTAGGCAACACGGACAAAGTTACATATCTACCAACAAGCAAATCTGTATCAAAAAGCAAACACATATTCAACAAGCTTGTGAAGCACACATGTAGTAATATTTTCTAACATGATATTTTAAACACGCTGGAAACCTTGTCCTTTTTTTCCCTCAATTTTTCAAATATACAGACACAGTTTTGACACTTTTAGAGGAATGAGATACTGGCAAAAGTCTTCCTATGGCCTCTTTAGATATATTTTAAAATCTTATTTTTAAATACGAATAGTTTATAATGAAGATTTTGAATTAAACAAAAATGGTTAAAGACATGTTCATATGTCAAAAGCCAAAAATGCCTAAGCCTCTTCATTAATTTTCTTATTGTTCCTGTTAGCTTGCCATCTTGCAAGTTGCAACTACTCTCCTCCATGATCATATGTCAACTACCCGGATACCCCTATATAATTAATATTTAAATTGTTAAAAAAAAGTCATTGTTTTAGTAATGAAATAACTTTTAAAAGCTATTTTTTCTACCAATTATGTTTTATGTACATCAAGTCATCTACGCACGCATCGCATGCATATAGGACTAGTGGACTATATTAGGGCTCTTATATTCCTTAGTCAGAGATAGTAGTCTAAATAAAAGAATACATGAAAATCCATTTTCTTACAAGTGAATATTTGATAAAGTATTTTGTCATATATGAGTTCCTCATTTTTAGCTTGCCATATTCCTATAACCATACTCTGCGTACTCGTATCCTATTCCATGTAACTTAGGCTAGAACCCTAGTCTTTCTTTGATTGCCAAATTAGATAATTTCAATGAAAAAAATACGCAAATGTCTGTCCTTGGGTATTGTGGTAGGCTTACCCATTGTTGATGAGGTCACTGACGAAAGTAGACCCAGAATGCAAGAAAATGGAAGAGATATAACAATTGCTTTAGTACCCATATTTGCAACCTGAATAGAGACAGAAAACTTGTGAGAATCTCTTAGCAACCTTAAGTTAACAGCTCAAAATTAATAGTCTTACCAGAAGCTGCTCGAGAAAACAGAAGTAGGCCAGCATACTGACAATTACAAGGACAGGAACTTCTTGCCAAGCCCTGCAAAGATCACAAGAAAGGGTAAGGATGCAGCCTCTGAAAGATTATCTGAATAGTTCTTCAATAGACCCCATTTTAAGGTTGCAAAATCAAACCAAAAGGAAATCAAATTGATTACTGTGATACTTATTTGGAAGAGTTCTGGGAATCAAGCTTTCAAGCCTCAGTTAGCAATTGATGTTGACCACCGAATGTAGGAGTCTGCTAACAGTAATACTTCTATGTTCTTTCTGGTATGATGTTTGATACACAATATGCATAAGGAAGTGTTGGTTATTATGTTATGAAATGAAAAAGATGGCGCGCCCAAAATGTGAGTGATCGTTGAAGGAGAAGTAACGTTCTACATCCAAACACAAATTTCTTTCTACACAGGTATACTAAAAGTGTGATATTGATAGTGAAAACAAATGTCTTCATAAAAGAAGACAAAATAACGAATACCCTTGCATTCAAGCAGAACAAAAAAATAAAAAAGGAAAAAAGAAAGGGGAGAGAAGAAGAGGGATCACTTGCCTGTAATCATTGATATTAATCATTTGAGCTCTAGTTATTCCAGCATTTGCTGCACGAGTACTCTGCATACGAAGAAGAGTGACAGGTAGATTTTGAACATCTTGTTTGCATACGTCACAAGTCTTGTTCCCTTTAATGCTAAACCATTTTACTGCACATTCTTGGTGGGCTAGAGCAAGTTCACCTTTACAACTGCATTCCATCTTCAGAGTTTCTCCGCCTTCACATAATTCAACCATGCAAATCCTGCAAACAGCTTCTTCTTCAGGTATATCTTCGCCATCAGTTTCTGAATTTTCTGGAAAGTGCAGAAACAATAAGTAGGGAATCCACAATTGAAGCTGGAGGAAGAAACTTTAGATGGATAGCTCAAATATTCGCTACGGTTTGCAACAGAAGTAAGAGTCATTACTCAACCAATGCTTAAGTCTAGGCAGTCCGCTGACTCTGCTCCTTTAGGTTTTGCAATGGATTGTTCATGTGAAGAGAAATGGACACAGAAGATGCTCGCCGTGGATAATATACGTTCAGCTAAAAGTACTTTTCCATAAATAAATTCTTTCAAAGGAAAATAGAGTTACAAAGAACAAAATTCCCATTGGTTGGTTGAATAGAGTTGTAAAGTGTGCTTGCATAAATTCATTGTGTATCTTATTGCATAAATTGCTTCCATTGCTGACAAGGTATACAGGGTGGGAAGGGAAGTAGTAGGGTATAGGGTAGATAGAAGTCTGGGCCACTGGTACACACATAGATGTTAGACTTGGCTTTTTCTTGAGAAGTTCGTTATTTTGGACGAAAATGAAGTGTCAATATCCGAACACGTTGGATTGCCAAGTAACCAGGATAGTGGATACTTAACATTAAATAGTGGCACTGATTCCAGGGCAGACAACGTAAAATGTGCCATCAAGAGGAAAAATTGTAGAAGATTAAAAAAAAATAAACATACCAATAATCACCGGCTCACTTGCATTTGGAATTTGAAGTTTTTCTTCCTTCACCCGAGGAGAAGGAATTACACGAATAAAAGAATCCATTCTTCTTATGCGTGTTTCTTTATTTAGGGGAGCTGAAAGAGAGCGAGAAATATGCACTGCAGCTTCATGCGTTTGAGATGCCTTTGCCTACATATTGAGCAAATATTTTAGGTAAGCCCAAACAGATAGATTGTTCTGTCATTTACATGGAAAGAGAAAAAGGCAAAGTTCAACTTCACTGTCTTGCTTCCAAATACAAGGGAGTGAGAGAGGACTTTTGGCACCCAAAAGAAAGTGTTTAACTACTATGACTAATAAAGAAGAGGAAAACCTATAAATCAAGTGTTATACTTCAAGGACAATCATAATAAGTTATAAACTTGTAGAGGGTGTAGGAGTTCTAAAATTCAGACTTACCTAAGAGCAAATTGCTGACGAAGTCCAGGACTCGGGCTTACTCAGCCTTTTGCCCGTTCTGGAAGGCTCTTCACAGATATGTAATTAAACTCACCAAGCTTTTCTTAGCACGAAGTTACAATAGAAACGAATAACATGGCAAGGACTGATAAAACCAATCGTAGCACATAGCATGCTCTAAGTTCGAACTATGAAAAGTTATGCGCATAACATGTTTCGCTTTTATGCATGAAGAAGAAACCTTAACAATTTGACAGAGAAAGAATTCAAAATGTCAAATGAAGGAATGTGGTTACACATTTCAGACATATATTTTTTTAAAGGAACTTACATATGCATGCAGTGAACTAGTGGTGCTTCCACAAGGAACAGATACAGGATTCTCATTTGAGTTGACTGGAAAAGATGATGTCCGCCCTATCCTTGGAGTGAATATCTTCGTAAGTGACATTGACCTGGGAATGGAAGTCTTCTCTCGTGGTGTTGAAAATGGAACATCGCTTGCTGTGCAGGCAGCTTTTTCAACATCTGAAGAACTTCGATAAATGAAGCCAAATTTTGGCAGGAAACTTTTAATAGATGAGCGGCCTCTCTCTGATGAAGGACCAGGAGATTCATAAGGTTTTATATCAGAGGAGGTTGGTGTCAAAAGAAAATTGACTCTTTTTGGTGTAGGAGGCATCTTGATTTTAACAGATTCTTGAGGGACATCAACTTTTCTAGTAGGAATCTCAAGAAACAGGTTCTGTTTTCTCCAGTTGGGTACATTGGTACTGTCTTCATTTTTGGCAGACAAACTCTCAAACTGAAATAGCACACAAGTTCAACCGAGTCGATCAATAGACAAATGATGCAGGGCATGCTATCAATTAAGTCTTTCTAGATCACTGCCTTAGTGCGTGTAAAGTCTTGTGGAGGTGGATTGAATCCTATTGATATCCATGCCTTTTATGGCTGTCTATACAAAAACAAAAATTAAGCCCTTCCTATCTGTGCATATAATTCTAACCATTTTATTATGATCTTATGATTCTTTTTGACGGGATTATGCTCTTTTGATCGATTAGTTTCAGATCTTTATCCAATTACGAGGGACTAATAATTTTCACTTTGTTAGATTATGGCCACAGAGGATGTGCACATGTACTGAGGAAGACACAAAAACACAAACACATAATAAATTTGAAAGAAAAGTGGGAGCATAATTATTATGGGCTATTAAAACCCAATAATAAATCAAAAGCAACCCACAGTACATAGCTTCACAAAATATCCAATAAGGAACTACAATCAGAGATCATGGACCAGAACAACCTAATTATACATAAATAACAATATATAGAAGATAGCTTCACAATATATCCAACGAGGAACTACCATCAGATTAAGGTAGAAAAAATACAAACCTTATGTATCAGCAACACCTAGCATAATAGAAATTCATTCTAGCAGAATCTTCCTAAAATAATATTTATCGTAACATAATTACCATTTCAATACTACCTACATCTGTAATTGACAGCCATACTAGAATGCTGTCATACATGTAAAAAAACATAGATTTGACAAAACACAATATCAGAAAAGCAAAGATAATGAGAAGTGATACTCGGATGAAGTGAATGACAAAAGTCAAATGGAAATAGATTCAGTTCTAGTCAATTCAGTTCAGCTTAAATTTGGATCATAAGTCATTCAGTTCTAATCAATTCTGTGCAGACCAAGTTTGAGAGATTCAGTTCTAATCAAACCTCAGTGATCAGTCATCTAGCTTCGTTTTATATCAATTCGGGTCTATTATAAATTAGCTTATTGGATACATGTATTACTAATCAATAATAGTCACATTGATTTTCAGGTCAGCCATGTCAATTAGAGTTTCCGTCAAAATCCAATGATGCAACCCTGGGCACTATTATCCATGGGCCTATTCATAAGGTTCGAATCGGATAAAGTCTAACCACATACAACATAAAAGCATAGTTGTCATTTCATCCTAATAATTGGCACTGGATATTGGATAAATAGCCCTCTCGACTTATATGATAGTCATCGTTGCTTTTGTATTTCATGTGGAAATTTTCTTCTAACACTCCCCTTACATGTGACTCACATTTATACTTGCAAGCTAAAGAGGTCACACCTTCTTCCTCATCCGAATTAGGCTTCTAGCTTACATCGAATGTAAATGTATAATTGTTGATATTATTAGTTGTATCTTTTACACTTCGTCAAATTTTATATATAATACTAATACTTCAAATTATATATAGCTAAAATCCTTTATAGTTACTCTATTTCATAATACTTGCAAGCCATGCGATTTTAGGAGCATGATAGACAAGGTAAACAGACAAATTAATTCATAAGATTTGACCACCTAATACCATAGTTCGAAAATGCGGTTTCGGTCACGATCGCGGTAACGGTCACGGTGATGCGGGAACGGGGATGATGCGGTTGTCATACCGTCAAATATCGGCTGAAACCATGAGATATCCCTAGAACCCGCCTAAAACGCGGTTTTTTTACACTTTTACGATGCGGGTAATATCGGGGAAAAAAATAATACTTCCTCCATTTTTTTTACATGTTACATTTTGACATTTTCATTATTCACAAATTTCACTTTGACCATCGTTTGTGATTTATACGTGAATAAAAATATAGTCATGTGGGATCTTGAAAGTGTAACACGTAAAATAAACGGAGGAAGTATAATAATCGGACTGGACTGGACTCCGACTCAAGAAAAAATTATCGGACCTGGGTGATTGACTCAAAAAATATTTGGATCGGACTTGGACTCAATTTCTCGAGTCCAAAAAACTTTGGACTGGATTTGGATTTGGCAAAGTCCAATCCAGTCCAATCCACTTACACCCCTACATTTAACTTAAAAAGCAACCCTTTATAGAGCAAAAACGTGATATAGTCTTACCATAACTTTCTAGTAAGGAGGTCTTATACAATACTTACTACACTCATAAAATGAATTAGGAATTTCTTATGGCAACATGATAGCTCATGAACACTGGACGCTAAACAATTATCTACTTTATATTCATTTACTTTCTTATATAAGAAAACAAAAAGAATTCATCAACTACTTCTAATGTCTCATGCAGCAAAACACTATGAAACATAAACCAACCACACTTCATTAGCTAGCAACTCCTGGATCACATATTTCATATTCGCACACATCCAAAAGTACAACCCTGTCTTATTTTTCGTATGCATCAAAACACGAGAATTTCAATCTTAATATTCCAGTACTTTAAAGAAGGTAGACAAATACGGAAACAAGAGGTGCACCGAACAACAGATATTCGTTTTAAGGTGCGATTTCTTCATCATATAATTATCTAAGTAATCTGAATTCAACATATCGAAACTTATTTTATAAGGTGTTAGGACATGACCAAGCTTAACAAATTCATCTGACTTATTAGAACTTATCTAAATTTCCTATATCCGAAACTTATATTTTATTAGGTAAAGAGAACACACCTTAAGACGCTATAAACATTAGGACTGTTGTAACAATCTGATAGAATTGATTCATGAAAATATCTTACTAAACAGAAGGCCAAAAGAATTCAGGTTATCAAGTAGTACAACAAAACAAACTGATTCTACGGAAACAACGTGGCAAAATCAGAAGCCAAATAAAAATAAATAGATAAAAACGGGTAGCTTATGATAGCAATATAGGCATATAGCATAACATAGTAACAAAAAGCTAGATACTTATATCATTTACATATTATATTATATGTAAAGGACAAAAACAAAGACAGCAGATAGAGCAAGGTGATCGAGTGCAACACAACACCTGAATTTACTAAAATTAGGTGAATACATAAAAAAAACAAAGAAAAATTATACAAGAAAACACTTACCTTGTGATTTCGAAGAACAGTAGGGTGATCTCCACATAGAGCTACAGACTTCTCTTTAATTTCCATTTAATTTCATATATAAGAAAAGACTTATATACTTTATAAGCTAAAATACCCAGAATTGAGTAACCAGAAAAATTTGTGATATTACATGAAATGAAGCTATAGTGGATGAGAGAGAGAGAGAGAGAGAGAGAGAGAGAGATGAAGGGTAAAGGAATAAAGGATAATTGTAGTTGGGAAAGAAATGTTGAAGTAAGTGAAACTGGAAAATTTAAAAAGAGAGAAAAAAGAGCATTTATGGGAAAAAGAGGATGGTGCATTTATGGGAAAAAGAGGATGGTGATGGCAGATAGAATTGAGACATGCTAAAGAAAGGACTAAGGAGAGGGGCCTCTGCCTGGGCCTACCGCCAAATTCCTCCACTAAGCAGTGCGCTTTGCATTGCCTAATGCCTCATACTATTCTCCCGCGCGCCATTTGGAATCTGCTACTACGGTATAGCTACTCCAATCATTTGTGTTGTAACTTGTAAGTAGACCTGTCAAACGGGTCGGATTAAGGTCATATAGTTTCGAGTTTGGGTTAGAATTGCATTGGGGTCACTTGTTCACGAAATAATTTTTACTATACACTCGGGTGTACCGTGAGTATGGTATACCTAATGCTCTTTTTTTCCTCATTTGAAATCTCCAAATGTGCAAAATTTGCACAATTGAGAGAGTTATAAATGAACAAATAAGCAAAAAGTTAATGTTTCGTATACAATGCACGTGATATACCATACCAAGGTGTACAATGAATGCAATTCTATTGCAATATACTTACGCCGTTTCTTTTTTTTTCTGTATACTTCCTATGTTTCATATTACTTGAAACATTTATATAGGCACACTTGCCGATGCTTAACTTTAATCATTATCATCTTTAATTCCCTATAAGTAAAAATTATAAAAATTTGATATTTTAAAACTAGATGTCGAGGTGAATCTTACATGATCCCACATGACTATATTTTCCATCATGTAGAATTCACAAAATATGGTAAAAGAGAGTGTGTGAATAGTGTAAAAGTCAAAAAGTTTCAATTATTTTGAAACTTGTAAAAGTCAAAAAGTTTCAATTATTTTGAAACTGAGTAAGAATTTGGAATCCTTTTAGTGACAAAAAAAAGGTCGAATTAGGAAGAATATTGTGAGACATGGGAGTACCTCAAGAAATGATATTGTGATAAATAGTTGTCGTACCTTTCTCTTTGAATTTACTAAAATATATACGTGAGCGTTCTAAAGTTAATATGGTTAATAAAGTAATTTACAAACTAAATATATTAAATAAATCAAATTTTACAATACACTTATCTAACACACCCCCGAAGTCGCAGCAGGAAGTTTACGAACGCTAAGACTGTCTCGAAAATCACCAGATAGAACATGCGGTAGGCCTTTGGTAATGACATCGGCAATCTGGTAATGGGACAGATGATGAAGAGCACGCACTTTGCCACGCTTATCTTTTTCACAAACAAATTGAATGTCCATCTCAATGTCTTTAGTGCACGCGTATGTTATACAGAATTTTCAGGGAGATAGGTCGCACTTACGTCATCAAAATAAACCAGTGTTGCTTCAGATGTCGGACAGTGAAGCTCAAGCAACAAATTACGAATCCAGTATGACTCGGAGACGACGTTTGCGACACTCCAATACCCAACTTTAGCACTAGATTGCGACAAAGTGGGTTATTGTTTTGATGGCCAAGAAAGTAAGTTATCCCCGAGAACAACACAATAACCTGATGTCGAACGACGAGTATCTGGACACCCGCCCTAGTTTGCGTCCGTATATGACAAGATAGATTGAATAGAAGACGTATATAAATGCATACCAAAATCAATTGTACCTTAAACATAATGTAAGATGCGCTTTAACGCCTCCATATGCTCAACCTTCGGATCATGCATAAATAAACAGACCTGCTGAACAGTAAGCAAAGGTCGGGTCGAGTGAATGTCAATTGTCAAGTAATGTGAATCACCACACAAATGAATATACTTCGTCGGATCATCACAAGGAACCCAGATTGAGTGCTCATTTTGCCTTTTGTGTCAAGGAGTCGGACAAGGCTTGTAATTGGACATGCCTGCACGGTCAAGAATGTCTTCTGCATACCTTCTCTAATATAAGAAAATAATAATTTTATGTTGGGAGACAACAATACCCAAAAAATAGCTTAACTGACCAAGGTCTTTCATTCCAAATTCCGAGCTAAGCTGGGATATAACTTGGCGTCTGAACAAATCCGTAGATGCAGTAAGAATAATATCGTCGACATACAACAGAATATAAGATGTGGCAGTACCATGACTGTAAATGAATAGAGAATTATCAGACTTGTTGTGAGAAGAACCAATAGTCGCCACAGGCCTGTTTTAATCCATATAAAGACTTACGCAGAAGATAAACATGATTAGGCCGTGTTGGATCCTTAAACCCCAATGGTTGATACATATAGACAGTTCCATTCAAATTACCATGCAAAAACGCATTTTTAACATCCAGTTGGTGCATGATGAGCCATGATTTGGACAAAGCAATGCTGAGAACCACCCGGATAGTAGTCGGCTTTACAACCAGACTAAATGCCTCATCACAGTCAATCCCTTCACGTTGAGACTTATGATCACCTACAAGTCGAGCCACATGCCTCTCGAAACAACCTTCAGACTTCTTTTTATGCTGAAAAATCCACAATGACCGAATAATGTAACATTAAGAGGTCGCCATACCAAATCCCAAGTCTTATTTTCAATAAGAGCATTATATTCATCCTACATAGCATGCTTCCAATTTGGGTCACTAAGCACATGTACGGGGTTTTTGGAATTGGTGAAATGGATGTAGTGGTAGCACTTAACCCGTGTTGTTGGTATTTCATATTAGGCTTAAAAATCTCATGTTGACTGCGAGTTGTCATACGATAGGTTGTCAAGGGCGGAGGTGTTGTGCTGTTGGAAGAAGGCCTATAACACAATGAGGAGGGAGGAAAGGTGGGCTTCGGGCCAAGGAGGAAGTGGTAGGTGAGGATGGCATGAGCCGCAACATGGGAGAAGAAGGTGTAGGGGACAGCGAAGTCCGGAATTTGGCTATGATGTTTGGTAATGGGCCATAAGGAGGATGTGGGGAAAACTGATTTGGAGAGTCTAGTGAGGAGTGGGGAGGTTGGGCAAAGGAAGAAGGATTTGGGGTAAGTTATTGTTGGGCTGCGTCAGAAAGGAGAGCAGTTGTCGACCAACATTAGCATGGACCAAATCATGTAAATAATGTTTGTGAAAGCTTGGGGTATCAAAACCATGAGTTGGATCGAGAAGAAAATCATAAGTATTATTATTTGGTTTGTAAATTTTAGAGAATGGGAAAGATGTCTCATCAAACCAAACATATTTAGCAACAATTATTTTACGGCTTGATATATCATAACATTTATATCCCCTATGGATAGCCGGGTAACCTAGATTAACACAAGGAGTAGAATGAGGTTGAAGTTTGTGGATTTGAGGAGATCGGAAAAGAGGAAAACACAAACCTCCAGAGACTTAAAGGTGAGAATAATCGGGATTCTTTTGAAAAAAATTTGAGTTGGTGATTTGTAGCCAGAATTTTGGTTGGTAAGATATTGAGAAGATAAGTAGTCATCTCCAAGGCATGATGTCAAAAAGAAGGGGCCATAGATGTATGACAAAGCTGTGTACGAACAATATTATTAATGGTTTTGATTTTGTGTTATGCTTTGCCATTTTAAGGAGAGGTATGAAGGTAAGAAAATCGAAAAGACATCCCATGTTGTTCACAAAACTTATGAAATGGACCATTATTAAATTTTCGACTCACTAGTGGAAAAAACCTTAAATGACACCAATAAACTGATTCGATCCAAAACCGGATCAGTTAAATTCAACTTATCCGGTTGGCAACAATAACTGGATCAGTTGAGTTTTTTTGCCCATTTCCAAAACCTGAACCCAACTCAACAACTTAAACTGATCCGGTGGGAAACATGAGTCGGATCAGTTCAGTCAATTGGGCCTTTTAAAAGGGTTGCACGCACTCAACAACTCAAAACGCATCTTCATACGCCCCTTCGTCATTTTCATTTCCTGCCTTCATCCCAAGCTGACCCTCTCTTCCTTGCTTCAACCCAGCAGGGTTTACCCCTCTCCTCTCCTCCCCTCCCCTCCCCTCACTCACCACCATCAGCCCTCTCCTCTCCTCAAGCATCTTCTTTCGTTCTTCCACCAGCCACGCTGTTCCCTCACTCATGCCCCCTTATCTCTTCACAACGCACCCAATTCTCTCTCCTCCGCCCCTTCCTTCGTTCTTCCACCAGCCACAACAACAACGAATAATGAAGAAGCAAACACCACCACCATCATCTTCGCTGCGCCAACCAACCACGACCAACCACAAAGCGTCGTCGCCAACCAACCACCCACCAACCATGAAGCATCGCTGGATTCGTTTTATTCAACCACGAGCAACCACCTTAGCTGTCGCATTCTGAATCAAGCGTAGATCTAGGTTTTTTTTTTTGTTGTTTAGATTTCTTGTAATTTCGATTTTTTTTCCGTTTTTCAGTTCAAGATCTCGTCTTTCCCTAATTTCATTTCGTTTTTTAGTTATGAATCTGATTTCATTTAATTTTTTTCGTTTTTTAGTTCAAGATTTAATTTAATTTCATGTTTTAGTTTAAATGCAATTCATTTCGTTTTTTCGTGTTTTTAGGGTTTAGGGTTCTGCTACACTAAGTGTTACGGTCGACAACGGAGCCCATAAGGCCCTTTTGACCAGCGCAATTGGTGTTTTCCTAGACCATCTAAGAGTTTTTGTGTTCGTTTGCTTTGTATCTTCCCCAAGAAACATAGAGCTAAATTTGAACCCAGAGCCAGTGCTCATGTTTTATTCTCCTAGTAAAAAAAAGGATATAAAGTTCTCCACATTTCTTCTACCAAATTCATCATCACTAGGGATGTTGTTTCCCATGAACAAGTAACAACAATTCCCTTTTCTACTTCTCATTCTACTTCATTGCAATTTTTTCTTCCTAATACAACATATTCACACCAATTACATTGATCTTCGTGATAGTTTTCACCACACTTCTCCGCGGTTTGCTAATTCTCCACATTCATCATCTTCTACCTAGACATTCACCATCTCCTTCCTTTCCCCTCTCTTCATCTTCATCTGCCCAAGGTATTATTACCAATAAAATGGCATTTTCCACACTGAACCAGCCATCAAATATGGCACCAACATTTTCTTTTGATTTTTTACTTTTTGCAATCTCGTAGTTTTTCATCATGTGCTTTTTGATTTAGATGAGATTGTTTATACATTTTGCAAGTGATTTATCTGTTTTTGTTAAGTCCGAATTTTTTTTAATTTCGTTGTTTGATCCGAATTATTGCATCTGTTTGTATATGAATCCAAGAGAACAACATTACTCTAAGTTTTTGTTTTGGATTCCTCTTATGGTATTAGGATTGATGTATGGGATACTCCAACCATTCTCTTCTCCATTTCTTGTGAAGCTGGGTCCAAATTCGAGGGGGGTGGTCGAGGAGTGAAAGTGGGGGAGTGGAGTTGTGGAGGAGAGAGAGAAGGAGGGGGGTGAGTTTACATGGCGTGAGGGGTGAGGAAGAAAGGTGGGATTAGTGGTGGGTTTGAAAGATCAACAATGGAGGATGGAAGAAACAAATGACTGTGAGATGTAATAGAGGAGAGAAGATTAATTTTAGAAAAAAGTTTATTACCTATTCAACAGGTTATAGGTCACATGGGTCTGTTAAAAAAACACTACCTATATAGTCGGGACCTATACAGGATAATCAATAGTTGGTATCTTTAAAAAATATTCGGCCTTAGTTGGGACCCCTAGTGTCAATTTTTCCTTAAGATTATTTTCGAAGGAAAAGATAAAGGGAGGGAATTCCAGTCATGAAGTTTTTTCCCCACCTTATCAACTAAGAAACTAAAGTGAACCGACTTTTTCTCCGTAATATCTATAGGAACCCCTAGATGTAGACCAAAATTATCAACTTGGGTAAACCCTAGAATATTCTTGAACACATTATTCTGATTGGAAGAAGTATTAGGACTAAATTTAATCATTGATTTTTCTAGGTTTATTTGTTCCCCAGAAATTAAACAAAATCTTAAAGTTATGGAAGAAAGTGCATTGCATGCTTGGGGTGTAGTACGGAAAAAAAGCATAGCATTATCCACAAAAAAGATATTGTTAATTATTGGTGAGCGTCTACTAACACTAATACCCATGAATTGTCCCAAATCTTGTCCTAGAGACAACATTCTTGAATAAATTTCCATGCAAAATAAAAAATGATAAGGTGACAAAGGGTCACCTTGTCTTAAACCACACCTAGGCTTAATACTCTCAAACATTTTCCCATTAATCAACAAGTTATACGAAACTCTTGATGACATGCATTGATGAACTAGATTTATCCAAAAAGGTGGAAAGCCAAACGCTCTTAACACTCTAGTAATAAAATGCCAATGAACCCTATCATAGGCCTTACTCATGTCGACATAACTACTGCAAAGGTATTGGAGTTGTTTTTCTTTGAGTTAATAAAGTGAATTAACTCATGAGATATAATAGTGTTATCACTCATCAACCTACCCGATACAAAAGCATGCTGGTTTTCATTGATCAAGTCAGGGAGAATGGTTTTTAGCCTGAGAGCAAGACACTTAGAAATGCATTTATACATTGTGTACATAAATTAATTGGTCGGAGGTGATTTGGTTGGCTTGGTGTATCAATTTTTGGTAAAAGGACTAGCAAGGTTTTATTCCATGATTTAAGAATATTACCAGTACTGAAGAAATGTTGAACACCTTTGATGACATCCCTGCCCACCACATCCCAGTGCATTTGAAAAAACTCGGTTGTATAACCATTAATGCCCGGAGATTTACACTTGCCAATTGCAAACATGGCAGCTTTAATCTCACTATCCAATAAAGGTTTGGAGATGGTTTGAAACTGGTCAATGGACATAGGTTGAATATCCAATTCTCTAAGAACCATCTCCAACTCATCCCTTGCATTATCATTGATAGAATTTTGATAAATGCCTCGAAACGAATTAACAATTTCCGTCTGAATTTCACTAGCATTAGTAATCCATTGACCATCTTTTCCTTGAATGTGAGAGAGTAAATTTTGTCTTGATCGTTTCTTTAGTTTAGCATACATAAGTTTCGAAGGAATATTACCAAAAATTACCAAAGAGACTTCATTCGTTGTTGCCAATAAATCTGACCTTCTTGAAGATTAGGAATAAGGTTGTGTAATGTACTCAGATAGGATTTAGCTTCATCCATGCTTGAAATTACCAAGCTTTGCTCACCCATACTCTCACAAATCTTCTTCCAATTCATACCTTGGAATTGCCTATGAGATAAACATCAAGGCTTAATCTTGTTCAGAACTAATTGTTGTTTTTTTGTAATTGCAAAACACGGAGAACCATGAAAGTTCGTTGGCCATAATTGTAAGATGAAGTTTCTCACTTCAGTCGCAGATAGGCACCAATTCTCAAGCAGATATAATCTATAGTTTCCATGTGTTTGTACATTTGTATCATATATTATCGCTGCATGATCCGACCAAATGATGCGTTCATGCATAAGTACCCCATTTGGGTATTTCTGCTCCTAGTTCACAAAGACATAACATCTATCTAAACGTTCCATAATTAAAGTGGGAGGATCTTGTTTGTCCAAGTGAATCGAGGACCAATAAACGGAACTTCAAGTAAAGAGAGTGCAAAACGCCAATCAATAAAATCATCTCTACCCCTAATAGAGCTACTACCCCCTGATTTGTCCTCATAGAACTCCAGTTGATTAAAGTCTCCAAGGACTATGCAATTTGGATATGTAGTAAGAAGTATTCTAAGCTGATTCGATCCACAAATTGATCCTATCTTGGATCCTAGGAGCCCAATAAACAAAGCATACATATCATTGATATCCATTCAACTCCATTACAGAGATAATAAGAAAATTTTGAGTGGACTCAACACCTATCATTTGATGGTTAGACCAACCCATCACTACTAAACCACCCTTAGTTCCTACGGCATCTATGCCATACACAAAGTTAGGACTAATAGAGTTAAGACTATTACAAACATGGTGGACTGGACACTTAGTTTCAGAAATAAAGATAAACATGGGATGCTTACTATTAACTAACCACTTGATATATGGAATTGCAAGGGAGTGGTCATCATTTAAACCCCTCGCATTCCAAGCAACAAGCTTCATGGACACTTGGAAGGGTGTGAAGGGCCAGCCTCCGCACCAAGGGGTGGGGTCAAAGAGAGAACCAGTGAGAATTGAACTTCCATCATGTCATCATTTCCATTTTCCTTGCTTACCATCCTGCTTTTCTTCGGAACACCTTCGAACTCGCTTGATTCAGCCATGCGTTTCATTACCAGCTTTGAAAAAATTTATGGTCCTGCTTCCACACCTAAATCCTCTGCCACTTCTGTTTTAGATTTCCACTCTCCCTCTGTTGAATCCTTTGTCCACAGTAGGAAACCCCCTTTCTCTCGTATCTTTCCCATTTGAGCCTTCGTCTCTTCAGATACCAGTCAGTAGAAAGATAATCCCTCACATTCGGAATTTCTAACTCTCCTGCAAATTGAACACGCTGAAGTTGACCCAAGTTAAACCTTTTTGCTTGGCCATAAATTAGCTGTCAATTGACCACTCGTAGGTTGATAGTTAGTTTGTCCAGACCAAGGAGGAGATTGGGGTGAGTTTGGAGGATCCCTTTCAATTAAAGGTGGACTATGCTGATTGGTAGGTGAATTAGTGAAAGGTGAGTTTGTGAAAGGTGAGAAGTGAGAATTTGGGAAGTGAGAGAAAGATGTATTGTATGGGTGTACCCGCGAAGGAGAAAAGCTACGCAGATAACATCGTAGCCTTTGTGTTGCTTGAGAGAAAGATCGTGCATTAGGAATGATACTGGGAGTATTGAAATTTAAGCAAGATTGGTTAATTGTGGGGAGTGGTGGAGATTGGTTAATTTGTGGATCGAAGCTTTCATTGTGAGTAAGTGTTTGATTGATTACATCATCTAACAAGCTTGAATTTTCTTGCATGTTAGGCATTTCGTTTGAGAAATGCCATTGAGCTGCCCATTCAGAGATCCCTAGGGTTTCATAGAGAGTTCGAGGTTGGGAAGAAGTTTTCCCCCTCTCATAAATAGGTTCAGTATGGGATGCATGGCTATTTTGATTGTTTAACCTACTCCCAGAATTCTTGTAACAGCCCGCTCCAAATATCAGCTTAATTATGATCTATTACGGCTAATTACGGAGTTAAGCTACCAATTAGAAAGACTGTTACGGCAGATTTCCGCACCTTCTCTGCTAGGAAAAGTTAGGAAATCCTTAGTAACCAAGCATGTTACACAAATAGGTTATAATCGAATAATTATTACAATATGTTTAAGTACTTAGATTACAAATCGAAAATACATGTTTATCTTGATAAGAATCATCATATAAAATGGATTATCTCATAGCAGCGGACTAAGCACATTGATCATAACTTTCACATTTGCACACAGAAGCTAATCTGAACATTCTCTCTAATCCTGCAAAACAGATGAATCTGCCCCCACCAGGACAGGTTCAAAGAACAAAACAGGTCAGCTTACGCTGGTGCACAAGTCCCAACGATTTCCAAAATTAGTTGGTGGCTGAAATTACGCAATCATTTCTTAATTATACTCAAAACTTAAACTTATAACTTTCATAACAACATTTTTCTCTTGCTCAGAAATTCGTTGATTCATCGAGATACTTTTATTCTTATTCAGAAATACGTTTATACTTGCTTAGAAATAGGTTGATTCTTTCCTTTAAACTTCCATAGAAATACGTTTGTATAAACTAGAGTAATTTTTCCAAGAATCGTCTCAAGATATCACATATCATACTCAATACACAACACATATAATAATCTTAAACTTTTCACAAAACATAACATAACTAGAGGGAAGGAACACGAATGGAGAGGGCTAAGCCACATCTCCATACTTTTGAGGGACGTCTCCCTACCTTTCTTATTTTCTGCTTGCAAGACTTCTAGATCATGACCCTACACAAAGGAGTAATACCCGCTCCATAACACATAATGAGCAACTCGCTCCACAAATGTTGTTCACTTTCCCATAAAATAAAAACTAAATCATAATACTTATACTTTATTCATGTTATTCATACACTTATGCTTAATTCATAAAATGATCAAATGTTTATTCTCACATACTTGTATTCAAATACTTTTCTTAAATACGTATTCATAATAAACTATATTAACTTTTTAAACCATCTTAACTTATCAAACAAGTTCCGGAAAACAGGTTTGCTATGTCAAGTTCCACCATACTGGAAAAGTGACTTATTAACAAGGTTTCAAAAAAAAACACTTTGGTTATCCAGAGTGGTTAATAAGGTGATCAACATGATATGGCATCATGAATAGGTTTTAAAAGAGGTTCTTAATTATATGAAATGGCGACGCCATAGTACTTAAATGATCTATTTCATGGTTTTGGTGTTGGTATCAAAATATGATGGTTTACATGCGAGATTATATCGTAACTTCCATGTTCAGCTAAGGGTTTGGATAGGTCAACAAATAAGTGGGTACATGCAGTAGGTATTCAACCTTTAAAGGCACTCAATAAACCAAAGAAGCACGGGTTAATCGACTTGGAAAGTAACTAAGAAGAAATCGGGTTTTAAGTATTCTTTTACACAACAAAGTATGGTTATGCGTGGCGTTTAATGAAGGAAATGAAGAAAAAAATTTACAATCATGACATGTATATTCCAGGGATATATCATGAAAGTTCAACCAAAAACAAGATAATTAATCAAGATGCAATAGAGATAATAGCAAGGTTTGATGCGTTTTGTTTATAAAAACTTGTTATGTATGCAGCAGCCTTTCGGGCAGCATAACTTCTAGTGTACAACTCCAAATTGAGTATTTTTGGGTCTAACTTCATCAAATTTTCAAGATCTATGACTTTCATGAAGACCCTAAGAATCAAATCTCAATTAAACAGGACGATATTGGGTCTGGAAAAATACGGCAGTAAGATTTAGGAAAGATGGGTCATCCTTTCTTACTTGGTTATCTAGGGAGTTATCAATCCTAGGGAAAACTTGACATGCAAAAGGATCTTAATACAATATCATTCATAAAATACCACATGCAAATCAATTTTTTTATACATATGCAAACATAATCAAGCATTCATAATTCCATAGGCAAATTTCATAATCAAAGCTTAAAAACAAGTTAAGTGGTGGTTCTCGTGTACCTTATGCCGATGTTTAAGAACTAAATATCCTTCCACCACTTTTATCTCTCCTTCAGCAACCTTATAATACCTTAAATACAACATCCATCACTTAAAATTCAATAATTAACCCAAAGTAATCAACCTCATAGGTGCTACAATTCAGCCACATCTTACCTTTCTTGCTTTTCTTTGATGTTATTGATGTGATAACTTAAAACTAATACTTTCCCAGTATGGAGAACATCTTGAGGATCGTAGAACAAGAATTGCATGCAAGTTTCAGAGCAAAAATTCAAGAGAAACAAGCTGCTTCACGCAGGAATGGCGTGAATGAAGAGGAGAGAAAATGATGAGTGACTTTGATGATTTTTGTGGAATGAATCAACTGAAATAAGTTAGGATCCTTGGCTACTTATATATGTACAATGGGTAATGGCAAGCTAGTGGTTTTGAATTAATAATGGGGGTAAAATCGTCTTTTTACAACTTAGGAGCATTCTAGAATGTTATGGTTTTACTTAGTCCTTTACCTTCTTTAATTAAGCTATAATCCTTCATTATACTTAAACTAAATCCTCAAAATATGTTTTACAACTTAATAAAGATATTATGGCTCATTTAGCCCTTAACTCATAATTACAGAGTATCTCAAACACAATATCGATAATAGCTCGGAATCTCAAAATTCCAGAACGATGGTCAACGTTCTTAACATAGCTCATAAAATATTAACTCATAATTCGTATTAATAGTCACATGTGATATCCATATTCACAGACAAAATGCACATAATCTCACAAATCAAATTCTCATTCCTCCTAAAGCACAACAGATTTTGTACGGATTAGCATGGTAATAAATTATGTTTATTAAAATAATATCGGCTTAAAAACTGAGGCTATTACAGTTTTGATTAACAGCTCTAGACAATCTAGGAAAATAATGTGCGTATGGATCATCTGAAAAACCATACCTTCTCCCCGGTGATTGACGCAACATGTTGTTGTAATCCATTCAAAGCCCTGTAGCTTCATAATTCTCTCTGGAATTATTCTCAACTGGATTCGATGGTCTTAGTGGTGGGGAGTTTCAGTTTATCGAGAATTCCTCCTCGCCTGAATAGTAGGTCTCGTCCGATTTATACATGTCTGGCTCATATACTGAATATCGATTAGCCCCCTCAGAATCATCACTACCTGAAGAGAATCTATTAGGATTTCTCAGCGGGTAGTCCTCCGGAGTGATCCTTTGGTACATATTAACCTTCGGAGTTCGATATCTAAACCTATCTGGTAACTCTTCAATGTAATTTGCGTAGTATGCATGGTTAACTGGGCCATAGAGGACTCTAATTCCTGCCTCCTCAAGATCATGCATCCTATTTCTAATCCTTCTTTGTGCATCCTCGTCTGAATCTGAACACCCCAAAGTATAGTGCCCTGCCCTACCACATTTTTTGCAGAAACGGAAAACGCCTTCATATCGGAAATACACCCATACCACTTAATTATCATAGAGTGGTAGATAACAGCCTGGGATTAGTAATTGGGTAAGATCTACCATCATCTTAGCCCAAATTTCTGGAGATGATGGTAAGTCTTGGCTTGCATGTTCCATTTTTTCAATGAATCCCACATGACGAAGCGCATGAGCAGCCCAGTCATGTGAGATATAAGCAAAAGGTAGACCTGCTACCCGGACCCAAATCCTTGCAAAGCTAAACGAAAGTGTTTGTGGCACTTGTGACCAATGACTACGTCTGAAGGTAATTATATGCCCATCTATGATGGTAGTATCTTGATGAAGAATACCTTCCAGATCTTCTCTTTGAGAAAACGAGAAAATATAATACAATCCCGTAAGGTTGACTTTGATATCTCCTCTTCTGACCCATTGAGAAAGCACTAACGTACCCTTGAACAAGAATGGGGTTAGGAGTGTTTGGGCCAAAGAAAACTCCCACTGCCGAGAGATTCCAATTTATAGGCTCATTTAGAGAATGATGTGGTGGGGTAGAGATTAATGCTCCCATTCTGAAATGAGGACGGTAGTTATTACTACTCATAAATGCTAATGAACTTAAATTTTGTAGAAGACTGAAGAAGCAGAAGAAGTGGAAAGGACTACACTGCGAAATAAATGTTCTTCAACTGCCGTATTTAAGAGGGAGAAGATGAAACCCTAGTTCAGCACTTTTGCCAAGTGGAAATAAAATGTGGCTTCTTGGAATTGCATTAAAACCATCTGTTGAGACTATCCTCTAAGACCTAGGAGAACGCAACTATAGACCACCATCATAGTTGGTAGAAGATTTTGCAGTGTTTTTATACAATTCCCAATATAAGGAATGTCCGCTATTGGTGGGGTTTAGAAAGGATTCTACTAATCAGAGAAGAAGATAGTTGGAGGAAGCGATTTTGCTTTTCAGTAAAATTGCATGATACAGTGAATAAGGGTAGTTTTCGAAATAAACTCACAGAGAAGTGAGAGAGATTCTCGTTTTAGAGAGAGAAAGTGGATTTGATGACTATTTTTTAGCGTTATGTTTTTTTATTTGCATTGCTCTAGTGTAAATGAGTAATGTTTCCAGAAAGGACTATGTCGAGGTAGGATATGTTATCTTGTATTTGGTGGATAATTCAACAACTCTCCTTCTAAACAATGATCTAGGTTATGTTTTCTATTTATTTAAAAATACATATATTTTATAGGCGTATTTTGTGAGTAGTAGTTCAATTTAATTTCACTGGTAATTGAGGTTTTTAGGCATACTGTGGTGATTCAATAAAAAAATTATAAATTGATATTATCTGATGATGTATGTTTATCTCTTTAATTATTTATTATCCCAACTAATTGTGAGCCCCAAAAAATATGAATATTATCTAAATTTCTTAATTCTTTTATGGTTTGTTAATGCATGTTATTTGAAATTGTTATTGAGAGTTTAGATAGTAAGAAACTCTGTAAATATTTGCTTTTATAATTGTTTGAAAACTGATCTAGTCATCAGTTTATATTTTCAATTGTGAGTTTCCTCTTTTTATACATTTTTATGTATTTTTTTTTGGTAATGTAAAACTTTCCTCATTACCCATATTTGTAAATAAGGAAAGAATTGAGAAAATATTTTCTTTATTATTTTTTGTGAGATGAAGGGTATATAAGTCTTTTCATAGAAAGACACCATAACTCCCCCTTCACTTATATAATAGAAATAATATTTTGTTGACTGGTGATGATGTTTTGGGTATCCAATCTCCCAAACAACATTTAGATGATGTCTTCAATATTAAAGACTTGGGAATTTTGAGTTTCTTTCTGGAAATAGAAGTTGGATACCTTCCTTCTGGTGTAACTATGACAAGAATAAGTTCACTAAAGAGTTGCTTCAAACTGCTGCTTCCCTTCCTACAAGTCAGTTGTCACTCCAATTCCTCTTTCCCTGAAACTTCATGCCACAACCACTCTTTACTTGCTTACCCTATTGAATACAGAAGTCTTGTTGGTAAGCTTAATTTTCTTACCCATACAAAGTCTGATCATTACTACACTATTCAACATTTAAGCCAGTACATGTATGCTCCTAGAGAAGCTCATTTCTAGGCCTTACATCATGTCTAGAGCTATGTTTCTCCCACAGCTGGTCGAGGGATCTTATTAAAGGGCAGCACACTTCAAACTTCTGTAGAGTCAAATTGGAGTACTTATTTTGATTCTAAAAGATCTATTTATGGGTATATTCTCTTATTTGGTCGGTCTCCTGTTACATGGAAGTCTAAGAAGCAACACATATTGTCCAAAAGCTCTTCAGAAGCAGAGTATAGTGCAATTTCTGCAGCTGCTTCTGAAGTTTCATAGCTGGACAAGCTTCTGGCAGAGTTAGGTGTTACTAGCAAATTAGATATTACTAACCTTCAGCATGTGACTTTGCATTGTGATAATCAGAGTGCGGTACATATTCCCAAGAATCCAGTTCATCATGAAGAACTAAGTACATAGAGATTGATGTACATTCCACAAGAGACAAAGTCTTTGAGGGCTTGCTTACTATAGCTTATGTTCCTACACATGCTCAGCTTGCTAATGTGTTTACTAATATCACCTTCGGCTCAAATGAAACAACTTCTTTTCAAACTTAGCATGTTTTTTTCCCGCCTAGTTTGACTAGAGGGGGTGATGAAATTAGGGCTACAATTAAATCGGGTTCATGTTCGGGTCGATAATAAATAGGTACAAAATTTCTCAACTCGACCCTAACCCATTTAATAAGCATGTTGAAAAACTCAACCCTGGCCCAACCTATTTAATAAATGGGTTACCCGTATAACCAACCCATTAGTCATAATTATTATTATATTGAAAAATAATTATTTTCTTAAATGAACAAGTTCACTACTGAATGTATCCATGTTTAGAGTTTCTTAGAAAAATTATGACATTTTTGCAATATTTTACTTTTTTAAAACCAAATTTTTAGATTTATCAACATATTTGTTCGAGAATTTTCTATATGTAAAAGTTAATATGGTCAAAGCAGGTTATTTTCAGGTCAAATGTCAACTTAAATCTAACCCGTTTAATTAAATGGGTTAATCATGTCAACCCATTTACTTAAATGAGTCAAAAATCTCAACCACAACATGCTTATTTCAAGTTAGGTTCGAGTTGGGTTGTCAAGTTGAACCAATTTTTGCCAGCCCTAGATGAAATATCTACTACAAAAACATCTACTACAAAAACATCCACAGATGGTTCTCCCAATCCAATCATATTGCAGCTGATTCCCCAGTAATAGTTTTTAGTGTAAATCCTATTCTTAGCCTTCTTTTATTACTTGCTTGTAATAATTCTTACCTGAGAATTCTCTCAATTGTAATTCTCTCCCCCACAATATATGATTTAGTTCCAAGGTTATGAGCCCAAAACATATGGCGATGAAGACATAAACTCTATCTTCTTTCATTGCAATTCTTCTGGTTCATCTTACAAAAGTCACAAATATCAAGGTCTCAAACTAATACAACTCAACCACGAAAGAAAGGGCCATGCATGATAAGTAATATTCTCATCCAATATTATTAACCAGCATACTTTGAAGGAAAATAAACACGATAAATAAATAACAAAAATACAATTAAATTCTATCTTGCCATCAAAATTGTGTTGGAACCGAGCCATGAGAGAGAGAGAGACTATGTCCACGAGGTAGACTTTCACCTCTCCAGCAACATTATCAGTTCACAATGCGGAGTGTGAGGAAAGAGATCAACTGCCATAGCCTTGACCGGTTGAAACGGCTCAGACTTGGGCATAGACTTGAGTCTATGACGTGCCAGCCCAGCATTACTCATGTTCCTCCATCCTTGGCCTTTGCGCCCTTTCTCGGTTGTTTCGGACAATGGTGTGCACAGTTCAATAGCGTTTGCCACCAATGTTTCAGGATTACAAGAAATGTACCTGCAGATGGAAAAGATACATCAGATGTCACAGCTTTTTATAATGTTGCCCAATTTTTCATCGTAAGATGGATTTTTCTTGTTCTATCAAGCTTTTAACTTTTTTAAGTGCTAATCTTTTATTGAAGGGGAAAAAAAAAAAGGTTCCGCCATAAAGATGGCCAAAGGGTGCCTTTTCTTCACAAGCCTACTCAAAAACACAAGGGGAGATGTAAGGTGAAAACAACGCACCCCGATAGGGTAATGTAATAGAACAAGGGGAGATATAAGGACTTACACAAGCCTCCTCAAACGCGGATGAGTTCTCAGAGCTTTTAAAACCTACTCAAAAAAAAAAGCATCAGACCATATTGCTCGTAACCAATGACTATTGTAGAGAAGAGTATCCGTGAAACGTTTACAACATTGAGCAACATCCTAATTGATAAAACAAGAGAGTAACATAAAAGCTACATATTATCAGCCAAATTCGCACCAAAACAAAATTGATCCATAGAGCTCAGAACCATTCGTCAGAAATCCCAAGTTCCAAATTTTCCAAAAGTGATAGAAGAAAAAGCCAAAGACTGATCAGACGGCTTGTCTGGATGACAAAATATCATCTTTAGCCGGAGGAAGAAAACCAGTATGAGTAGGTTTACGTCAGGAAACTTGCTGATTTTCGGTGATCAAGATTTATTTCATAATTTGAATCAGCTATCTAATGCAACCAAAATGGACCAGTTGGTGGATTAATAGATTATAGAGTATAGACACAGCAGAAAATTCATTCTTGTAATTTACAAATTAAAACATAGTCCCTCCACCACAAATTTTTTGGCGTACTTCCCTAAAACGGGTGTCCCAAATGTTTTAATCTTCCTTTCTTAAGTAAACAACATAGTTCTCTCCGAACCCAGACCTTTTCTTTCTTTTACTCTCTCCAACCCTCACAATGTCTCCTACATTCACTCTAACAGTACGAAGATGACCACCACACCACCAATAATTTTCTTAAACATTGTGCCAAGCCTACCAAACGAAACAATATGAGATGAAGTGAGTAGTATGCAGGAAAGATGAGGATGAAGTCACGTACAACAGGGTGAAGTCCAGAGCGTGGAGGATCAACAATTGCAACGACATTTTTAAAATGCTGCTTTGCGGAACTCTCATCATTAGAATTATTGCTCTGAAGATCCTGCTCTCCTTTATTAGCATCACATGCATGATCTGCGTCCACATGCACTTCATTCAAGCAATCCTCAGGGTGTGCTTCACTATTCACAGATATAGTTTGATCTTCTCCTATGCTATTTTGTTTTCCGTCATCATCTAAAGGATTTGAAGCATCATCTTGGTCTTCAGAATCATCCAAGTATTCTTTCAATAAAGACCCCATAACATCCTCGGCCTGATATAGCAGCAGAAAGAACAATACAAACAACAATTTGTCACCAAAGGACTACAGCCACATCTTAATAACAAGTTTCTAGGATATTAACTGCAATACTATCAGATCTGAAGCATTGCAGCTAAAGAACTGAATGCACACTTATAGACCTAAATTGACTGCGGAACAAATCAGAAAGGTTCGAGAGCCAACCTTTGAACAGATGAATTTACAATTTGTAATGGCATTTATCTCGGCATTCCTTTGTGCATCAGATACAGCAGAAGCATTCATCTCAATACCAACTACCTGGAAACGAATCACAGTATTCAACAGTAAGAGGCAGATCAGAATCAAAAACAGTGAATTATTATTTTCTGAAAAGTAGAATTTGAAAACAAAATCTCATAAATAGTGTTGGGAGCAGGAAGCATTGTGAAAAATATTAGTACCATACATACACCAATAGCATTGGCTATGTCATGTCCGGCCAATTATTAGAAACCAACAATGCGAGCAGCATTTTAATATTTTATGATATTGGAACCAGAAATGAAAGTAGTAATGATGCATAGTATTACCATACCAACATGGTTGGCTAATGTCAGGCCGATCGTGCCAGTCCCACAGCATACATCAAAAAGTAAAGTATCTGGACCTAGACCAGCCCAGTCTCCTGCAAGAGTATATAGTTTTTCAGCAGCTAGAGTGTTAACCTGCAAAGCAGTTTACAACCATTGTAAAACAAATCACCCATACTTAGTCACAGTTAGCAGCAGCAAGAAATCAAAATCTAAACCTGAAAGAAGGCAGTAGGTGATATAGAGAACCGGAGATTGCCAATATAATCATGGATTCTGGATTCATTAGTAGCCATGACAACTTCCATCTCAGAACTGGATTGAGCTGTAGGTATAGGTAATGGACGCAATGGAGTATCAGCAGCAGCTGCATTGGATATGCCTCTGTGATCCTGAAAATGATGGAAAGAAGCACATTCCAAGACCTTGTTAGAGAGAACAATAACACACATTGAATTCAACATCACTCCTATTCTAAAGTAGCTCCAGCTTAGGACTTGTTAGGAGAGTCATATGTACCATTGTCACCACACAGAGGCTAGCTCTATTCAAAAGAACCTGAGGCGTGCCTTCCTACTAAATTCCATGTTTCCTTCTTTCTTTTCACTTCAAAAGAAGCGGCCGGGGGGGGGATTAACCATCGTAAAATACAGGATGCATGTGTTTCTCCAAGTGGATCCCAATCGTTCCTCTAAAATGTCCACAACTGCTGCTAACTCGATGCTAAAGAGAATTAGGACCAAGAAGAAATTTACATAACCATTTGCCGTCGAAAGAATTGATCCTAAGACGACATATTCCCGAGACCTAGAGCAGCCTCCTCCTCTAGGCCTACAAACCTAAACCTACTGAAAAATGGTATCCATGGATTAACAATGGGCATGGGTAACAGCTGCAATTATAACTCTATGCAAAGCACACATCAGTGACTAATTGGAAGATGAACATACCTATGGCTATGGACAGATGTAGAAGCTAAGCAATTGGGAAGCTTTGTAAGAAAATGAGTACAAACTCCTAATTCTCCGTGAATCGGTGGATGGGTCACATTTAGAGAGCCATATATTTCTCCCTACAAACTAGTTAATGGTGTAACCACTTGGAGATGAGAGTAGAGTCCAATAGCTCACCAATGATAGGTAATTTGCACAAAAAAAGATAAGAAATGAAGGATATACGGCGGTTTTAATCTGAGCTTTCAGGCATGGTGTCCACATCGTATCGTGCCGCCCGTGTTGTAAAGGTTTTCAAATCTACCGAAACGATACTAAGCGCATTGTAAAGAGGTTAAAAAACGCATCATCTCCGTTCCTGCATCACTGTGACCGTTACCGCGATCGAGACCGAAAGCACATTTTCGAAAAATGTTGTCAGCCAACAGATTTCTGTTGTTTTGGAAATTAATTAAGCAAGCAATGACGGGAACGGATGACCAGTTTCACTAGCACAAGCACCCTTTGCCCAAGCAACAAATGACAGCTTGTATGCGATTTCTCTTTTTAATCGGTTTTTGGCTTGAAATCCGCCAATCAGACATTCTTAGGAGTAGTATTAGAGTAGTTTATGCTTTCAAACACCATTAGATTAGGATTAGAAGTTGGATTAGGGAGTTCTTCAAGTTTTCAAGATTATTCTTGAGTTTGTTCCTTCAAAATCATTTTGAGTAACTATTAGTTCTGTACTTACTTTCTTAATTCAAGTACAACTTTATTTTATGATTTCAATTATGTTTTGCATACAACTTTATTTTATCATTTCTAACATGTTTATACTTTAGATTTATTGATATCAATTACGTGTGTATAGTTTGCTCGTCGCAGAAGGCATGCCCTTATACGTATAAATGATGTTTAATTTCTTCCTTAAGTTCTATCACTAGTATACAATTGTGTGGTAGTAGTAAAGGTCTTATCCGAGTTCATACTTTTCACAATATGAACTAATCAACGAAAGATGAGTTCTCTTATTGCATGTGTATTTATGATTTTGAAAATGACTTGATGGAACATGGAGTATTGCTAATTCTCAAAGGTACTAGTCTAATTAACTCAATTAAGAGAGTTTATTTGCATCCTTAACATCTTTTAAGTGGTATCTATCATTAATTAGAGTTGGGTACATATCATTATGTATATGTAGCTTATTATTGAAAGGCGTTGGGCGCACCAAGGCACAAAGCACAAGGCGAAGGGAGAAGCAAGGCGAAGTCGCACACATCTCGTTGGCGAGGAGCACTTTCATTTATTAATTCTTAATTTTATTTGTTTAGTTTGTGGTATTAAATTTCCATAGACCTGCTATAGGTAAAACTGATACAAGTAAAAGAGAAAAGTAATGCAGTAAAAAACTATAAAATAAAAGGTTTTTCATTAAAACGAAAAAAAACAAGGGTGGCCACGTGACTATTTGAGTCACTACTCACTAGGCAAGGTCTAGTAAATTGGGTCTAGTTTTACAATAAAAAAAAGGTGAAAAAAACCATAAAAATCAGAAATTGAAAACTCGCAGAGGTTGAAAAGGGGGAGAAGAAGCACAACCGAAAATTTCAGATGGTAGAGGAAAAGAAAAATTAGAAGAGAGGGAGACGAAGAAGAAGACGAGGGAGATGAAGAAGAAAGAGAGAGAGAAGAAGAGAAAGACAAAAGGAAAGATCGAGTAGAAGAGAAAGAGAAACCTACCTGAGTCAGTTGATCAGCGGTGACCGCCGGAGCCTTGGTGCTGCACATCACAGAATAGCTCTCGCCGACAATCTCTGCCACAACAGGCGAGTCAAAGGCAAGAAAATATCTAATGCTTAGATAGATCCGCTACTTAGGGTTGCTTTCAAATTAGGTTATTGATTCAGGGATGAAATTGAAGTAATTTGATGCAATTAATTCAGGGCTTTTGCTCGAAACGAAGTTTTGAATCGTGTGTAAGCTTTAATTTAAAGAAATTTTGATCTTTTTTTTGTTTTTACTCTGATCTCTTCTCTATTTCACGCCTTTGCACGAAAAGAGGCCAAGGCTCAACGCCTTGCACCTACCTTGAGGGGCGCGCCTCCTTGCGCCTTTCGTAGGTCGATACGCTCAAGTCTACTAAGGCGATTTTGCCGTCGCCTGAGATTGGCTAGCGCCCAGCGCGCTTTTTAAAACTAAGATATGTAGTCATAGATTTTGTTAGTAGTTTACTTGGTCTTTTTCATAACATATTTTGCTTAAATTTATGGACTCAAAATTTGATACAGAACTTTCTAGTTCCCTGCGGATTTGACCCGACTATCTCTACCTTGGTAGCACCGATATGGATACGGGGACCGAAAAAGGCAAAATTAAAATTTCCAAAAACGGGTACGGCTTAGATTCGGCAAAAAAAAAAAATATTTTTGATGAATAATATTACCTTAAATTTTTAATAGATATAATATCCATTTAATTTTTGTACAAAAATATTAAACGACATACATGTAAAAATATAAACAATGAGCTTTCTTCCTCCCTAGAATATAAGTAAATAGTATAAGACTATATGGGGTTAGTTTAGGTAAAGATTTAAAGAACAGTGGAAAAGTCATTAAAAAAAGTCTTGTAATTAAGTTAGTTTTTGTACAAAAATCTTAAACGACACTACATCTATTTTTTTAAAGATGCTGTACACCTGTACTCCACTGTCCTCTTTCACGTGCTTTATGCTCTACTGCCTTAGTGCCTATCTGCATTCTAGACTTAGCTTAGCCCTTAAAGAAGAATAACAAAATGAGTAAACGAAGATTGAAGAGGAGCGACTGGAAGATTGGAAGGAGGAGCGACGAAGTTACTTCGAACTTCGAAGCATGAGCTGCAAAAGAGGCTGCCGGAGAGATTGGTGGCTGCCGGCGACGGTGGTCCAGGTGCCGACCACTCGAGAGAGAGACCAAGGGGTGCGCTTCGAAGTAGCTGAGCTGAGGGTTTTCAAATTTTCCAAGAAAACCCTAGATCTGAATTTTGCCCCTTTATATTTCATTAAAAGTAGCTGGGTACGTCTCTCTCACCTTGAATTCGTCCCCACCAAGTACCCGGATTCAGCCCATCCGTACCCAAACCAAACCCACGTACCCACCCAACCCGATTCGTTTTGGGGACGAATCTTGGCCGTATCCGTCCCGTACCCGTCCCCGGTACGGGATTCGATGTCCGGGAGGAGTGCTCGTGCTTTCTACTGCATATTATAAGGGTAAGTTAGGTGTATTTTTGATAGGCTAATGTAGGGGTGTTAACGAGCCCAACCGAGACCGAACTTGACCAGGCTCGGCTCGGCTCGAAAACATGTTTAATAAGGGTCGGCTCGAGCTCGAAGCTCGTCGAGCTTGAGATATTGGACTCGGCTCGAGCTCGAGTCCAAAACTTACGGCTCGGCTCGAGTTTGTTAGGCTCGGAAAGCTCGAAATTAAAGTTCAGCGAAAGCAAGTCCAAGTCAGATTTTTATGAGGCCCACTGTTTAATAGTTTAAAGCCCGATATCTAACTTGTTAAATGCATGGCCCAAAGAAATAAAAGGCCAGCTGTAACTTGTAAGGGATTACTCAATCACAACTTTCTTTTATAGAGTTCTGCCGCACACACCCTTACTATTCTACCGATGTGGGAACTGGGATGTGGAATATGGGATACTCCTTGTTGTTTGCATTTGCAAGGAATTAACTCACAATTGCTTTTTTCCCTTTTGCCTCTTTGATACTGCGTGCTGTACTACTGCATCAATAAGTTACAAGAGAAAATATCTCTCATATTTTTTTATTGTTTTTGCCTTTTTTTTTCAAAGCTTTTTTTTTTTGTTTTTTTTAAAGGTGTTTTTTTTGGGTGTTTTTCTAGTTATTTTAACTTTCTAGTGTTGTCTTCAAGTCCAAGTTCTACAATTTATTTCCATAGTTATTTATTTTAACTTTTTTTTATTGTTGTCTTCAAGTCCAAGACTACAATTTTTTCCCATAATTATTAATTTTATCCTAAATTAAACATTAATGGAATATTTTTAATAATTTAAAAATTATCGAGCCTGTTCACGAGCTTTCGAGCCGAGCTTAAGGTAGTTCAGGCTCGGCTCGTTAGAGTCTCGAGCCGATCTCGAACTCGAATCGAGCCCTCTCGAGCCGAGCTTTGACCGAGCTTTGACCGAGCCGAGCTCGAATAGTTTGCGAGCCACCCTGGCTCATTAACACCCCTAGGCTAATGGCGATCCTTATCAAGAACTCTTGTACAATCACGAACCTCATATCAGTTGCCCCAAGGAAGATTAAGTAGTTTAATATACCAATGAAACCTTTCAAGTGACTGAACAGATGATTGAAGGGCCATGAATCATACTAGTTTATTAAAGTTGCCCATGATCCTCCAAAGATGGGATAACAGATTTATTTCACCAAGAGGCTTAAGTCATAACATTCTTTAGAGAGGGAGGAAAATTGGGAGTACATTTTCAGTTCTTTATACTTACATTAGAAGGGAGGAAACCCAATAAAAAAAAACTCCCTTTGTTCCAAAATGTACTATCTATTTTACTTTGTGGCTTTGTGCAAATTCTAAGATTGATATAACTACAAATTATATATTAGTAAATTAAATAGTACTTTTACAATGTAAAGCATTTTAACTTCAGACAATTTAAAGATCAAATTATCAAACTTTGACCAAAAAAAATCAAACAAGGAGTTTATTTAAGGGTGGATAGAGCAGTCGTCTTTGAGCAGATAAAAGAGAATTACATACTACACCTGGAGAGCTAATGCAGTCAGAGGCAAAGGTGGACACGTTGAAGCAGCACCAGCGACAAATGCTCGGGTCAGTTTCTCAAGTTCACTACTTACAAGATCATCATCATGGCCCTCTGTCGAAACCTAAATGAAGCACACCAATATGGTTATGGATAAAGATAACAACAACAACAACAACAACAACAACAACAACAACAACAACAACAACAACAACAACAACAACAACAACAACAACAACAAAACCTTAGTCCCAAAATGATTTGGGGTCGGTTAACATGAATCGTCATAGGAAATTGTCACCGTGACCAATGAAACGAGAAAAGAGCGGGAAGTTAAAAAGAATAAACAAGGAAGAGGGAGAAAGTTATATTAATAAAAGTAGAACAAAAAAATTAAATAAAAATTAACACAAGGGGTAAGAAAAATAAGAAAAGTTAAAAACGAAAAATGGATAGATAAACAAAATAAATACATTTGAAAATATCATATAGAAGAGAGTCAAGAAAAGATAGAGAGAGAGAGAGAAAAAAAAACAGCTTCGTAGGGAAAACAAAAGAAAAAGTTAGAGAAAACCTTAAAAAAGGGGATATGTAAAGAATGTTCAATGCAAAATGGTTTGCTAAACACAAGTAAACCAAGAGGGGTCAAAAGGGGTGATATATAAAGTCAAGTCAAGTCATCAACATATATTATCTCCCTCTAATCTGCCTATCTAACGTCATATTTTCCTCAATCCCAAGTAGACTTATGTCATTCTCAATCACCTTCATCCAAATTTTCTTAGGTCTTCCCCTACCCCTTACAACCCTATCACTTTGCGACCCTTCCAGCCTCCTAACCGGGCATCACTTGGTCTCCGTCTTACATGTCCTAACCATCTTAAACGATACTCAATCATCTTAACTCAATCGGTGTAACCCCTACTTTTCTTCCTAATAATCTCATTCCTCAATCGATCCTTTCTTGTATGCCCACACATCCAACGTAACATACGCATCTCCGCCATATTCACCTTATACATGGATAATGTATGATTGTCCAGCTTTCCGTAACGTACAACAATGTTGGTCTAATTGTCGTGCAGTAGAATCATCCCTTCAATCTCTTGGGGCATGCCTGGATCACATGAATCACATAGGAACCCTGGCGCACTCTTCCAATTCAACCTACCTGCTTTGATTCTATGAGCCACATCGCCCTCCAATTCCCCATCCTTTTGGATAATAGATCCTAAATATTGGAAGAATTCATAACCTTGGACAATCTTCCCATCTAAGGTAATTGCCCCTGCCTAAAGCCTTGAGATTCCAAGGTTTGTCTCCATAATTTCAACTTACTTTCCACTCCTTTTGTTTCATCAATCAACACAATATCAAATGCAAACATCATGCACCAAGGTATATTGTCTTGAATTAACCTCATTAATTCATCCATGACAATAGCAAAAAGAAACGGGCTAAGTGTGGATCCTTGATGTATTCCAATCGTAATGGGGAACTCTTCAGTCTTCCCAACACTAGTTCGCATACTCGTGCTAACTCCCTCATACATGTCCTAAATGTTATCAATATATTTAAGCGGAAATCTTTTTCTACTTAAAGCCCACCAAAGAATTTCCCTCAGTACTTGTACGCCTACTCCAAATAAATGAAAACCATATGTAAGTCCTTATTATCTCGATATTTCTCCATTAGTTGTCTTATAAGATGAATGGCCTCCATAGTCGGGATGGCAAAAATCCAAATTGATTCTCCGAGATATTCACACTTCTCCTTAATCTTGGCTCAATAACTCGCTCCCAAAGTTACATAGTATGGCTCATTAGTTTAATCCCTCAATAGTTGACACAATCTTGGACGTCACCCTTGTTCTTGTACAAGGAAATGATGGTACTTTTCCTCCACTCTAATGGCACCCTATTGCTTCCCCAAATCTTGTTCAAAAGAGTTGTTAACTAATTGACCCCTCTCTCCCCCCAAAGCATCTCTAGACCTCAATAGGTATGCATCAGGCCCCACTTCCCTCTTCAATCCCATTTGTTTCAATGCCATCTTGACTTCTTCCTTGTGAATTCTTCGGAAAAACTAGCACTTAACCATATCCATATTCCAAGGGATACTTGTATCTCCAATATCGTGCCCTTGATCTTTGTTGAATAGGTTATTGATGTGGATCTCTCAAGACTCACATGGCTCGCAAGCTAAAATAATATTGGACCTTTGGATTTTAACAAGAACTTAAAGAATCACACGAAATTTAAGCGATAAAACTCAATACTCACAGGTATGAGGGTCTCTCATCGATCGCAGTCAACGATATCAACACCAATCGCAATCAATGTTGTGTGGTTTAATCAAAACCCATAAGCAACAAGCTCAATAATCAATATCCCAATAACACACCCTTTTATTAATAATTTTCGTGGCCTATATATAGGCATTACAAAAAAAAATCTAGAAAACTAAATCATAATCCTAATTTACAAAAGATAAGCAAACTGGAAAAACAGTTTGACTAGGTCTCTCAAAATCGGCTCAAACTAGGACTCAAAGCCAATTTTAATCTTTTTAATTATTTTTCCCTTATTCCTAACATGAAAATCTATCCAAAACATGTTTTAAAGAGCCATAAAACCAATCCAAAACATGTAGTTTAATTGTGAAACTGTCCAGAATTGACTAGTTTTCCTAAACTGACTCAAACACCTAAGAAACGATTTTATTTAATTTTTAACTATTTTTCCTTAAAACTAGACATCCTAAGCATGGAATTAAAACTCTCCCGTTCCGTTACAGAACGGCCGTTCTATAACAGATTTTGGATTTGCCGTTCCGCGAAATACCGTTACGGAACGCCATAATAAAAATCACATACTTCTCGCCGCGTTGTCCGTTCCGTAACGTGAACTCGCCGCGTTAGAACGCTTTTATCCCCGTTACATCCGTTCTTTTCAAACCTTGGCCAAAAATATTTTATGTATTAATTATATAGCTCATGAAACTTGATATTCTGATAGATTTGATTATATTATGTTGTAATAATGCTTTATAAACTAAAACAATGAAAAAAAGGTTAGAACATATTAATGTGATTATTTTAAAAAAAATTCACGCCGCGTCGGCCGCGAAACGTTCTATTTCTCCGTTACAAGCCGTTCCCGCGACAGCGTGACCATTACCGCGAACGCGACCTCAACCGCGTTTTTTTTTCCTTGATCCTAAGCTAACTATGACAACTTGAATCGACCCCAAATTCGATCCCAAACTCTGCAGTTAATTCGTTGAATATGCTTCTTTGCACGGAACCAAAACTAGGTTTGACTTTATTTTTACTAAAATAATAAAATCCGAAAATAACCATAATAATTCCTAATGCCAAAAACAGGAAAAACCCTTTCAATTGAAAGGTAAAAACCCATAGTCAAAAATCTAATTAATTAACTTAAAGATAGTTTAGATCTTCAAGAATCTCCCTAGAATCTTCAATGACTTGCAAATTCCAAAGATCTTTAAGAAAATAAATATTGGCCAATTGCTTCTGCATCAGTTATCGAAGTAGAACCTCCATCTATCCTTTATTTACTTATCTCCCATCAGAACTTTTTGGTCGATAAAGATACTTATTGTAAAATGTCTATCATTTGTTCACTACATGAGTAATGGTAACTTCTCTTCCTTCATGCCAAAGAAAATTAAGGTACTGAAGGTCGATTCCAACGACCAAGAGGTTACCATTTATTTGTAAAGATTCATCATCAGTCCTTTGAAACAATCAAGAAGATATACCGACTTAGAGCACCAAACAAAATATGAGAATTACACCTGAACAATAAGCATGGCTTCTGAAATATTAGCCCCGGGATTCTCAACCTCGAGCTCAATATCTTTCTGAGGGTTCCGTCCTTCCCGAACCTGTTGAAAATAGAACATTAAACTTAAATGCAGAGGTTCACATTCAAATGTCCAGTACAATGCATTGGAAACAAGGGCCCAATAAGAACAAATTCACCGGTTCCGAAAAAGAAATTAAACTTACTGTCAATTGACGCCAGAAGCCAGTATTGTTAAATCTATTCCAAATTGGTAAACCTGAATCCTGTAAGAACTCTTGAAAGACCAGTGCATATTTGCATGCAATTTTAGAAACATTAGGGCAGTCCGTAGGCTCCTCAACTGCTGTCACGCCCTCTCTGTCACAGGGATGTTAAGTTAGTTAACTAGCTCAAATCCAAGAAACCAATAATTTTTGCATACCAACTACATCTTAATTCTTACCTAAAATTGCCAAGCATAAAACCCACAGTTGGTTTCCCTTGCACTGAATACCCAACTGAAAACTCACACTTGTTACGGTAACCATTGATAAGTGGTGACTCGATTATCCCTTCTAGTTTGCATGGAAGCCCGCCTGGGACATGAAATTGGAGGACAGTTGCATTGTAAGTCCAGGAAAGTAATCTCAGACAAGAATATTTCACATAAAACATACAGCTGGACAAATTGATCTGCTGAAAAGAACATTCCTACTTAAAAGCAGAAAGCCTAGAAAAATAAAAGGTAACTAGAGCTTAAGAAAAGTTTTCTGAATTGATAGGAGAATAACCTATTTCCCTGGAATTAACAGCCCATGCGGGTAGTGGAACACCTTTTGGACATGCTTTACGTGCATTTCTAGTCTGCATTACAAGAAGAATCTATTAATGCTTGTCTCTTGAAACATCGGCATTCCTAAGATGAAAAAAGCAGCACAAGATAATTATAAATTAGTTAGAAATTAAATGCAAGACAACTAACAAGTCTTTTAAGTATTTGCATCAGTGAGTTCTTCTTTTTTTCTCTAGCTGTTCAGGATATGATAGATGAGCAAGGGGAGTCACTACATCACGTGCACTCCTTCCCCTTGAAGCTGAACCATTCACTTCTTCACCACTTGCATTATCATTTGAAGCCAAAGTAGCCTCTGTTTCATCAACTACTCCAGGTATCAAATTTTGATACCTCTTCTGGGCTGATTTTATCTTCTCGTCATATGATCGTGGAATGACATCCCCAATCTTCAGCTTCTCCTTGCCAATAGATTTTCCTCCTAATACCTAAATCAGATTGGATGTTAGAATTACATTTGGAAGAAGAACAATCAGTTATCAGTCTTTATCACAAATATGAATACCTCTGTTGCACTTGAAACTTGCTCAGCAGTTTCAAATGATAGAAACCCCACTGACATGCCCTTTTTCTTCTTAGCTGATTTGAAAATGACCCCCTAAAAACATAGGCAACGACGTACAATTTTAGAATCTTCAATCATGTGCCCATCTGTCAGATTAAAACTGTACAATAGAACAACTACACAGCTAATTTACTGCCAGAATGAAGACAGATCATGCTGGTGAGTTTCACGCTGATGAACCATAACCTTCAAGCTGACAACGCACTTCGAATACAGTCAAATAAAGCATAAATCTTTCAAATCAATTCACGTGGGAAGGAGGCAGTCGGCACTAGGTAGCTTGAAGTACAGTACTTAATTTATCTAGAGTAACAACCGAATGGAGACCAGGTGCTACATGATGCGCAGTATGTAGTAATACTAAATCCCAATGCACAACTTCAATTCCCCCTTCCCACCCCCTGACCAGCTCACCACCCCCACCCCTTCCCCCCCCAAAAAAAAAACCCCCACCGAGAAAAAAATTATTAAGTGGACGAGACACAAAAAACACTAAGTAAGCCAAAAGGAGTAATCTGTGAGAAGTTCGGTGAGAAGTTGGCTTCTGAAATACTCCAACTTTGCTATGTGTGGCCTTGAGCTCAACTAGACACAAGTCTCAGAATATTTGCTTCTTCAACTCTACTCTTTTCAGATGATGCAAAGGCATAAGAATGGAAAACGTACTGCTAGACTTTATGTTAATCTGTTGCCAGCTGCTCTGTCTACAATTCTACTGCTTCCTTGGCGCTTCCCAGATTCACTAAAATCCTTTATTTTTCTCTCTTTTAATGGGAGCTTGAATCTCTTCTAATTCTAGCACATTTCAACTAAAAAAGCTTGAAGCCATGCATTCTCATTCCCTTCAAAGAGAGAATACTAGAAAGAGTGACTGATGTAAGTGGGTATTCTGTTGGCTCCCTCCCTTTTAGACACTTGGGAGTCCCTATTTCAACCTCTAAGCTAAAAGCTAGGGATTGCCAAGCCTTGATAGAAAAGATGGTGAGTAGAATTAGATGTTGGAGTTCAAGACATCTTTCTTGTGCTGCCAGAGCCCAGCTTACATGTTTACAGGGACTGTCATCATTCCCAAAGGAGTGCTTCATGAGGTCAATTGTGGACTGGGACACATGATGACAGCAAAGCTGGGGCTGTTGCTTGGGCAATTGTTTGTAAAACAAATAAAGTTGGTGGACTGGGATTCACATTTCAGGGACATCTCTTTGTGGAATGTTGCAGATGTCAGCAAGCTGGCTAAGGACAACTTGTGGGTTAAATGGGTGCAAAGCATCTATATTAAAGAAAATACCTGGAGCACTTATGAGGCTCCGAGTAGTGCAAGTTTGGAAATTTATCTGCAATGATGAATGAAATGTGCAGGAAAGTTCAGAGTGATCAATGGCTCACAAATACTTGTTTCAGTATTAAAAGCAGTACTCTAATCTGCTTGATGAGATCACATCATTCCAATGGAGTAAGAGTGTGTGGAACCGATACACTCAACCCAAGCATAGGGTGATTTTGTGGCTTGCAACGTAAAACAGGTTGAAATCAAGAGTTAGCTTGGTGCAGATGAGAATCTGTGTTGATGATCAATATTTGCCATGTCAGCAAGCTCCTGAGACAGTAGACCACCTATTTTTGTTGTGTATTTAGTCCAATGATACAAGGAACGAGAGTCGATGCGAAACGTGGTACGGAAACGGGTACGGGAAACGCTACCTTGGGTGAATCGGGAACGTTGGGTCATTTTTTTACTGATTTTTTTCAATAAATTTAAAATATTAGAACTCATAGTAATCCTATCAAAATTAAATAAAAAATGATAATATAAATATTTATCAAAAAGGTTCACCATGTACTGTGTTTGACTAAGAAAAAGGTGTAAATGTAATGTAGTACAACTGTCTGCTGTACTACTTCTTGAATTTAATAGGCCAGTTTTTATTGCTTTACTTTTTCAGTTCACGTGGTTTTTAAACTCCCCCCTTCACGTTTCCCACCCCCACATTAAATTATTAGATTAAAAAAAAAAAAAGAACTTGACCATCTGGGTTTCCAGAACGGCAGCACGCAGCAACCTCCATCTCTCTCTCCTCTACCGTCGCCGGTAAGATGACGAATGATCACGAAATTTCGACCACTGTAAACGACTCACCCTCCCGAGTAAAAGCCCCAATATCTCAAGAAATAAAATCGTGTATTTCAAGGTCAATTTTCAGATCTAGGGTTTACAGGTAATCGATGCCGCGTCCACGTGAACTTCACAGGTTAGGTTTCTTGCGCTGAAATCAGGGACGTCGCCTTAGGCGATCTGATTCGCGAACGGAGGCGACCTGAGTCGCGTTTGTTCCGCGATTGGGGACGAGCGATTCAGATCGCAGATCGGGCAAGCGTCCCGCGTCCCTTGTATCACTGATTTAGTCATCAATGCACAAAGGAGATTATGCAGTGGGTGGGTGTAAACTGGAATGGCAGGGGACTCCCACAAATGTGCAGATGGGTGAGAAGTAGGTACTGTGGTACCAGATTGAGGAGGCAGGTGATTTTGGCTGCCTTGGCTGCTATTGTTTATATGATATGGAGGAATAGGAACATGGCTTATTGGGAAGGCTCTGTTATGACAATACAACGAGTTGTTCAGGAGGTTAAATACATGATTAACCATAGTATTGTACAGCTTATAGGAACAAAAGTTAAAGAAAGTGATAGGAATTGGCTAGAAGCTTTTGTAAGTAGTTGTGTTTGTTGATACTGGCTGTGTCCAGTTTGGTGCGATGGGCTGCTAGGCATGTCTAGCTGCCTTTTAGGTTGTATTTGTGGTTATGAAATAGCTTCTATATTACAAGACAGTGTACATTGAAGCAGTTGTAAGCTCCATGCTAGCAAACTAAAGCACAAATGTTCCCAACACAAGCATCTAATCGCAAAAAACAAAAAACTCAATGCTCAAAGGAACGGTGTCACATGGCACTCTCCAATGTATATGTGCCACATGACACTCTTCTCAAACTTCTAATACACATGTTTATTATCTCATTTACTAATATATTAACGATATGTACCTATTAGGAATCGAACACATGACCTTTGAAATGAAATGTGAAAGTTTGACCACTAATCCACTACAATTTCTATGTTTAATGTTTCAAAGTAAAACATAATAAAGTCTTATAATTATATGTAACTATAAAGACATAGACAAAATTTCTAATCTCTAACAGTTTTATTAAGGTAATAATATTCACTTACCCCAATTCCATTGAAATTGTTATTTTTATCCCCAATTCCTTAGAAGTTTTTTTTTAAAACAACTTATCGTGCCATAACGTCCATTTTTCAATTTCTCACTAGACAGAATATTACGAAAAGCTAATATCAATTATGATATTTATGACTAATAATATATTTGATAATTGTAACTGATACGGGGCGTCGCCGTGGCCAAAATACTAGTTATTCATGGAAAACCTATCATCTGAGAAAGAAGAGAGAAGATTATGAGACTAATACAACCTATGTTGCTCGGACTCTTCATTTCACCTCAAGTACCCGTGTCGGATCCTCGACACTCGGACATGGGTGGGACACTTGGACACTTCGTTTTGGGCCAAAAAATTGAAAAAGTTCCAAAAAATAGCCGAGTCGGACACTTGGACACGTACCCGTGTCGGACATGGGTATCCGAGTCCGAGCAACATAGAATACAACTTTAAGCCCAAAAAAAGGAAAAAGGGACAAAACCATTTTGTACATTGGAGATTGGATATTTGGATCTATGCAGCACTATGATCAGTGTGCCACTTGCACAACTAGTGGCACTTGAGACATGTCCACAAGACCACAAGGTATTAAGATAGCAATGTTCATAGGTACCACTTGAAGAATAAAGCAAGCCCCGAGTTCCATAATTAGATGGAAAGATGCTTATTTGTATTGATGGGTAAAATATCAACTTGAAACAACCCTTTGTGTGATTTCATGTTCTCTCTCAAGAAAACAAAAATCAATTTCAACAACAAAGACAAGTTTAGCATAAGCTCCTAGTTCTCCAAGGTGAACAATCAGAAGAATGAAGAGCAAAATAGATATCACTTTAAAACAAGACACCTAAGATTTGAACAATCAAATCTCCGTAAACACATGTCCCCAAGTATGGTAGGTGCCCATAAAGCCAAGCCTAATAGCAACTAGGGGTGTTAACTGTTAACAAGCCTAGTTGGCTCGCAAACTAAAAATTTTCTAGAGCCGAACATAGCAAAGTTCGATTCCAAAAGTTTGTGAGCAGTCTCGAAAAATGTTTTAGCTATATTATTTTCTAAGGTTCTAACTGCAGACGGATTGGGTTCTCTCCTTTGCCAGGGTTTTGTGAAAGGCTAACAAGCAAAGCATATCTTTTGAATAAAGCAGTTTTTGCCACTGTTCGTGTAGAGTAGGTGCTTGCCCTTAGTTGGTTGGGGGAAGAGGGCAAAAACCGACGTGTAAGAAGAAAGTGGCGTAGACAAGGAATCGGCTTAAGTGCATTTTGATCATTTCGCTCACGTCTTTCAAATTGACAGGGACAGCCGCACGCATTACTTGAATTGAAGGACCCTTCGGTATTTAGGTGGTGGAATCTACTTCACCGTTACAAAGGAAAGGAGACAATTATAGAAATTATATGAAAAGTTATACTTAAATTGTGCACAATACTTGTGAAAAACTCAAAGTAAGTAGTCTAAACCTATTTATAAAATATATGTAATATAATTTTTTTAACTCAAGTTGAGTTTTAAGGTAAATTGAACTAGACAAATTAAGCTCGAAAAAGCTCGAGTTCGAGTAAAAGTGTTACGAGCCGAGCCGAACAACCACATGTCTCGGTTCGGCTCGTTAACACCCCTAATAGCAACAATGAGCTTACTGTGCAGACACCTATTCTCCCTAAGTCAATTTAGTGTTCCCGCTAAGTATACAGAGTTCAGCCTACCCTTCGTTGAACCATTACCTCTAATTAGCCAACTGAACATTTAACAATAAGTTCTACAAATTCACAACAATTCCTAGCTTCACATTAATCGTTATTTCAACCAAACATGAATAACTACAACAGCTGCAGAAAACAATACAACAAACTAATGTAAACTAACATAAATCAAACAAGCAAACTACCAAACCAAAATAAAATACTTCCCCCGTTTCTAAATGAATGCAACACTTTAACATTTACATTATTCGTATATTAACTTTAACCATACTTTTTAACTTTTTATTATTTTTACTAATTGATAAGTAAATATATTAATGGCCTGTTTGGTAGTTGGTTATAACTTATAAATGGTGGTAATGGGAATGAATTTGTATGTAAATTTGTCAAGAAAATCATTGTTCATTCCTATGGTAATGCTAATTCATCCTAAAGTGTCTATTTTTCTTCTTAAATTTTCATTCTCATCAAATACCACCAGGTGGTAATGAGTGGTAAAGAAAATTGCTTCCCTTGAGAAAAAAACACAAGCTTGGGGTTTGAAATTGTCTCCCTATGGAAATTTTAAGGATCCTTCCCATGTAACATTACACTTTAAAACTCATTCTCATTATCATCATTTATTACCGACTACCAAACGAGCAGTTAGTTAAATTTGTGCGTTAGCAATACCTGTTCGTCAAGAAAAGTCTTTAACTGATCAGAGTTCCACTTCCTAGGCAAATGAATCAAACATTTGCTAAGCTGAGGATCACCAGACTCCGCCAAAATCTCAGTCATCATAACACTTTTCTCTTCCTCCTCTTCTTCCTCAACATTCTCAGTCTCTCTCCTCTTAACCCGGTCCGAAGTCGGGTCCCACGAACCGTCGGGCCGGGGCTGAAGCTCCTCCTCATTGTGCGCAAAACGGCACCCTTCTCCATGGCTGCAAGACCCAGAATTGCGGCGGAAGTAGGAGCACATGCTAGTCTTGTGCAGCGGGTGTTTCGTCTTCTTTGGCACATCTTCTTCTACTTCCTGCTCTTCTTCCTCTCGCTTGCGCTTTACGCTGGATTCAGGGGATGTGTTACTTGAATTCGGTTGTTCGGAGATTGTAGTTGGAGTAGGGTTTTGGGTCTCTATTTCTAGGGTTTTGGGTTCTGGTACATGTGTTGTCGCCATTGTTTTTTTGTTTGTCGAGGAATCAGGTATTGAGTGAGTGTCAGTCTGGTATTCCAATAGCTGAAGTGTGATTTGGTGCACGGTTTGTGTAGAGGTGATAAATTACACTAACATTACTCGACAACTCTCTCTGAACTCGATATGAAATTGACGAGGTTGGATTAACGTTTAAGATCTGTTAGAATAATTCAGTTGACCTAATATGATCCATCTACAATATAAGTTGAGTTAAGGTTGAACTTTTGAATTTGAACCTAATGCAATAACTCGTTTGATTACAAGGCGATTATCAATATTTATAGTGTGGCTTGTAATTGTTTAGAATTGTTGTTTGACAAGTTAAGATTAAATTTGTTGTTATATTTTGTTTATGGTGGTATGATTTTTGTATATAGTGAGTGGATCAAGAAAGTTACTAAGTTGATTTGTTTGGTTTATATACATGGTTGGGGACTCGTTTGATGGTCGAATTAGGATTAGAGATTATTAACTCGTTTAATAGATTAGTCGAATTAGGATTGAAAGGATGCAACCCAATTACTTGCAAAACCGACGCAACTTAACTCATTTGTCATCTCTAGGTTTAGAAAATATTGCATATACAATAAATCTAGTAAATAGGACCCTACCTGTGCATATGGAATATGCTATATACAAAGGGTGAGCATGTATTTGGCATCCTTCAATGAGTGCATTTGATAGGGAGTTGCTAGCAAGTCTTTATGGAAATACTCGTAAACTTAGAAACATGTGTTTAAGGTATTCTTTGCAGATAACAGTTCGTCTACGTGCCTTTGATTGTTTTGAAACTCTTTGTCCTCCATAGCTTTGAAATCTCTTTTGATTTTCTCAAGCTCAAACTCGAGTTTTGAAATTAGTGAATCATTAGGCACGTTGACAACCATTATCTGCTTACTCTAGGCGTGTTTTTATTTCGCCTATGCGGGATGAGCGCATATTTGTATTTGACCCCATTGTAAAGGTTTTTGTATTGAAAACGTTTTGAAGTCGCCAACAATTCTTTAAAGGAAAAATCATAAACCTAATTGGATATGGGAAATCATAGGGACAAATTAGGGACTTATCCAATGTAGATTTCCCCGTCCTGACTCCATAGATGGTCAAAATGAACCAAAGATTGAGTACGAACACGATCAGGAACCATGTCGCCCATTGTTGGCCTCTACTAAATATCGATTCACAACAAATTTTATGCCAAATAATAATCATATAATATTTTCAATACCCTAAAAATAATTTAGTCTAGGTTGGTTCTAGAAACACATAAAAAGACTATTTTTAGTGATATGTTATTAGGCAATCAAATTACAGAGAACCTAGCAGGTTGTCCATGTTATCTGATTTAGTTATAACATCTATTTAGGTCTTGATTAGCAAAAATAACATGTGGGTGATAAAAAGCAGTAAAGCAGGACAATCATATAATATGCATAGAACAATCAGGTAAGAATATAATAATGTATAGATATGAATAATAATATAAATATAAAATAAAGTATAGAAGAGCGATTAGAATGTCCAAAGGCACGAAGTTTATATCAAAGATCTACATCATGAAATAAATGGTTAGTAACTTCAATATAAAAATAGGAATTTATTCAAGGACCCTCAGGATTATACCGTGGCTTGGGTCTGCGAGATTGACAACCTTCGGGACGAGCAATCGTGAAGCCTGAAAATCTGAATGTATGAAAGTATGTAGGTTGAATGTGTTTGTGTTTGAAAGCATGAATTTTGTAGGGAAGTTTTGTAGTTCGTAGAGAGGTTTGTAAAGTATTCGTCGAGTTCGAAGTGTGTTAATGTGAAATATCCATTTTAAATCTGTACAAAAATCAGGCCTATTTATAGGGAAAACGATATTGCGCCTCACGCGCTAGCTGCGCCTCACGCAGGCTGACGTGTCAAGCGCATGACGCGGCATGCCCAGTAAAAAAGCGTACACGTGGTACGTGTTTTGAAAAAGATAAGAAAGAAAACTACGCTTCACGCAGAGCTGTGCGCTAGGCGCACGACACAGTGTGTGGCACAGTGCTACGTGTCAGGAAAAGTTGCGCCTGACTTTTGACATGCCTTTGCCAGCTTGTTTGAAACGTGTTTCAAAAGATTTTATTTTATCCTTTAATTCCGAAAATCTGATTTTACGGGATAAAATCTGATTTTAACTATAAAAAAATATCTTTATAAAATATTTATTTATTAATTATTATTAAACAATTAATTGGACTTTTCAAAGGATTGGGCTCAAAATACAATTAATTATCATGAATAATTAATTGGGCTTTAAAACAGGACTTTAACACTTTTCGAAATGGTTTTGAATGGCTTTTCAGACTGCTATGCCCTTGGGTCGGACCAATTAAAACCACATTATGTTTCATCATCTGATCGTTAAATGGGGAGACACGATTATGTGTCTACACTTACCCATACTCAATTGATGGATTTCAGCATACAAATCACATATTTGACCTTCATACTCATCAATCATCTTAGTAACTTCAGCACAAGGATCTGCAGGGGAAACAGTTGGTTGGGCAGTCTTGAGCGTAACAAACTCACTATGCAATTCCTTTGCATATCATCAACCAAAAGGTTAAAAGCATGTAATAAATTAGACTTGCTTAGAGTGTTTGTCTTACTCTTAAAAGCCACAAAATTTGAGGGACCATCTGGGTTAAATAAATCATGTAGAGGAGGAACAGTTAAATTTTCTTCACTATCACTAGGATCATCCTCATCCTTTTTCTAGCAAAGAAGACTTAGTTGTTTATAACTCGACCTTGCACTTGTCAAGTGCATCTTCAAGCTCATCCACTTGATCCTTTAACTCGATACACACTTGCTCTAAGTGATCACAACTAGTAATAGCAATACACTAGTGGAAAAAAAGGCAAGGGCTGCGGTGCAAGGGTTGCGGTTTATTGAAAACCGCAGCCCTTAATGTGAAGGACTGCGGTTAGCCCTAAAACCGCAGCCCTTCGCGAAAAAAGGGCTGCGGTTAATTCAAAAACCGCAGCCCTTAAATTAAGGGATGCGGTTATCCCAAAAACCGCAGCCCTTAGTGATAAAAGGGTTGCGGTTTTGGGCTAACCGCAGGCCTTGAACAGCCCAAAAATGAAATAAACTCCCCCTTCCATTCCCATATTCCCGCACCCGCGTGACTCCCTCCCGCTGAACCATATTTCTGTCTCCCCTCCTAATACCCATTAACCCATCATCTCACCCGCATTACGCCCTCCGCTGAACCCTATTTCGTCGGCGAGGGTTCGCAGCCGTTGGTGGTTTACCGGCGAGGACTCTTCTTCATTTTCTCTCTTCGTGGCTGTTCAAGAATTTTTCTCTCTCTTCGTGGCTGTTCACAAAGCATATGTGAAAACCATCCTTTATAAAAAAACTTTCTCGAACCTTCTCCACTATCTAGCTTCACCATCCATTTTGATTACTACTTCATAGTTCATACTCTCTTTGTAAGTTTTTTGAAGATCTAACCTCATTTTCTCTCTCCTCAATTTCAAGATCTCTGTAACTTTTTTTAATCTTTGAATTCACTCATTTGTTTTTTTTTTATTAGATTTGATTAAAAATGGCGACAAAAAGGAGTGTATCAACACTACAAGAATCAGATTTGAAGGGGAAAAGAGTATTTGTTAGGGTTGATTTAAATGTTCCATTAGATGATAATTGTAACATCACTGATGATACAAGAATTCGTGCTGCTATTCCCACCATTAAATACTTGTCTGGTTATGGGGCTAAAGTCATCCTCTACAGTCATCTGGTAAAATCAATACTCATGTTTTCTCTCTCCTCGTTTTTTTTTTTAATTTGGGTTTTCTTTGAGTTTTATGAATCAATTTGTTATGCTCAGTCTTTGTTGATTTGTAAATGATGTTAATTCTTCTCTCTCCTGTTCCCCTGGTGGTGCGCAGGTCTTGCTGCTACTGCCTCAGCCTCTGCTTGGTGGTGCACCGGTCTTGCTGCTTGGTGGTTCAAGAAGTTGACAGCAGCGTGTGAGATCTCTTTAACGTCTCCCTTCTCCTCTTGCCTCTGCTCTTCTCCACCGTCTTTTTCGTCGTTGCCTTCTACTCCCTTCCTTGCTCGAGTTTGTCCTTCATTTCCTCTTTTTCTTTTTTATATTAATTAACCATGATTTATGATTATACAATTCTGTGTTTAATTTTGGCTTTATTTTTTACCGATTTTATTTATTGAATTCGATTTTGTCTAATTGAGTTTGATTTATGTCTATTTTTTGTGTCGATTAACGAACTGCTGATATTTTTTGTGCTTAATTTTTCCTGATTTTGGTGATTGATGATTCTAGGGCTTGATTTCTACTTGAAATTGTGTTATGGCAGATTTTTTGGTGATTAAACTTTTCATGTTTTTTGTTGCCTGAAATCATTGTTTTCGAGTTTTGTTTATGCTGTATATATAAATTTAACTACTCCTTTGAATAGTTTAAGAGTGTTTGGAACTTTGATTAGTCTCTTATGGAATGAATAAGATTTCGAGCTTGGCTATAGCTTTGACCGTTTGAGTACTCCTTGGAATAGTTTAAGAGGTGCAATTGTGTTGAGTTTAGCTGAGTATTGAAGTGTTCATATATGATATATGTTCATTTAAATGTTGAACTGAGTTGAGTTTTAGTTGAATTCTGATATTATTTTCCAGTTTTGATCATTTATACTCAAAGAATTCGAAGTTGTTCGCTAGTTATAAGTAATATTTGAATATGCTCTAGTGTGACGGTTTTTTTGAGTATTTAATGGCAAGGAATCAATGATTGCATTTAGGAGGTTATGTTTAAAATGCTGCAATGATATATAGCATAATGATAAAATGCTAGAATGATAACTATTCAACTATTCCAATGGCGCGAGTAAATTGATTGTAATTTCTTGTGCCAAATCCATATTTAGTTGTTCACAAAGCATATGTTGAGACGGACTAATTTTGTCCGACTTTTTTCTAGCTTGCTTAGGAACATTTTGGTTCATTTGCAGTCTCAAGGGGGACCCGGGGGGGGGGGTGTGTTGGAGATTATGCTTACTCAGCTTGCTGTGATGATTTTTTGTTGTCAATTCAGAGTTCAGTTATGATGATTTTATGGTGTTAATACTTAAATATAGATGTTGTTATCTGTTCAAGCACACATGCTTAACAAGCTAGGAATCAGTATGGTGTTTGCTTTATGATTGAATGACTGTAATATGTAAATAATGGGGTTATTTGTGTAGTTTTTTTTTGGTTTCTGGATGTATTTTCTACCTTTTTTTAAATATCACTTGCTAATATTTGTTCTCGTGTTTCAGAGATCATGGTGACATGTCTTCTAAGAAATATCGTCATGATAAACGTGTATATCTTGGGGCCTTGAAGTTTGTCCCACATGCTGTCTACAAGCTTCTTGAGAACATGCCAATGCCTTGGGAACAGGTAATTCTTAAGACATATATTACCCTTTACATATCTGATGTTTAAGTTTCTTTGTTTATATTTCTGACTTGGTTATTTTGTCTGTAAATCACAAGTGGTGGATCACGATTTGAAGGAGACAAGCCTAGATTTGGTGTTCGGGAAGGCTACCGTGTTCTGCCGGCGTTTCCGTCCTTGCTCGTGTACCGTCGTACGCCGGTGTTCCTGAAGCACCATAAGTACTTTCCGTCCTGTTCTGTGAGATGTTTTTTGTTATTTGTTGGTGGTTGTTGTTGGTTGTTGTTGTTGTTGGTTGTTGTTGTTGTTTGTTGTTGTTGGTTGTTGTTTGTTTAGTTATTTAGCTGAAATTTAAATCTCAGTTTTAATTTGATTGCAATGATGTTTAGCATTTTTCATGAATGTTGCATTATTAGTGGCTTGAGGATTCTTCACGCTTGGGGATTTATTCTAGCATCGTGAGCACTGTTCTTTTCATTTGCACACCTTTTTTTATAATTAAAATGAGATGCTTAAAGTTATACTGTGTTTAAAGCTCAATATTTAAGTTGTCCCCAGTTGAAATTATATCCTGAAATTCATTTGTGTATACTAAATGTGAAGACTCTGGCAAAGATCATAGCTGTTTGTGGCCCCTATCATCGAACAACTACCGGTGCTTATAGTGCGGGATTTGCTTTGTTCTATGCACAGAAGGCTAAATAAAAAAATGAGGAGAGTTTAGATCACTCCTCATTTTGTAAGTGTGTTTTGAAATTGAGCAAACTAATATTGGAAGACTCGATTTTGGCTCTGATACTATATATGTCTTTTCTTTGATTGTTCATGGAAATTGTCTTCAATAAGCATTCAAATATTCAGTGAGAGAACAGGATAGAACAGCCTAACTTTTTTTGTGTTCCCTTTGGCCCCATTTATATACCGGAGATGATGTAATAGAAATCCCGGGCTCGAATCTCATATCATGCTATAAAATGCACCATCGGGGTCCTAAGCGTCTTAATACTTACCGAGTTTACTATAATTAGGATTCATTGACCGCTTGCTTAAGCTAAATTGATAAGTCATATCTCGCACGAATGTCTATCATGGTTTGATTGTAATTTCAAGTGGTACATGTTTATGAAATTATAGAGCTTTCCTTGCACATATGCAATCGGAAATGCTTTGTAAAATTAAGAATCCATGTGATTTTGTCATCTCTTCTAAGTTTGAATACAATATATATGGATAAAATTTGAGTGACTACGGTTTTTGAGGTATGTAGTTCGGATGATTATCTCTTAAATTTTCAAGGAATGGCGATAAACTCTTCAATTGCCTTGAATATGCAAATTTATCTAATTCTAGACTCACTCTTTAGCTTAGGCCTTTGTTTCTTCATGCATTGGTTATTATTTGACTCTTTTTTTGCTTATTAAATGATCTTCTATTTAGATGATTTTTACCTATATTTCATATGAGTTTCTTAAACTAAATACCAATGTCTAGAAATATCTATAAATTCTACATTCCTTTTCATATTTAACTACAACTAGATGGCTCGCTTATCGGGAATTGATTTGTAAGTGGCACATAGTCAAGCAAACATGTGGTTTTCTATATCCCGCACTCACTTTTGGAGATTGCTTCAACACTTAGCACCACTTTTGCACACCATCCTTTGGAGCATATTGAGCAATATGACTTATCACTATGGTGCAGAAGCTCAAGCTTATCCTGCCCAGCAGGCCTTTTTGGGTCCTCTGGTTAGTTCCCTACCTTGATTTTATCTGTTTTGTTAAAGGTGTTCGTCAATTTGTTAATTGATTCTTCCTTTTTTTAGTTCCATGAAATACCTAATTGTTCCTCTCATTTTTTCTCTTCCCTTTTATGAATTTTTTCATCGGATGCTTAAAGATCTTGCATTTGTTGACGTTATTGCCAAGGATAAGACTCGATTAGGTACTCAATCTCGGACCATCTCATCCTTCTATTTATCCCCCTTCTATTAACTTATCTTAGAATTCTTTTTCGGATTATGTTTTAGAAATTAGAACCATCCTATCCGAAGTTGATTGTTCGAGGATGAACCTTATTTATCCCCCTTTTCCCCTTAGTTGAAGATGATTGTTCGAGGAATTAGTATGGGCATTGTAGCCCCTTTGGGATCATGGTGTTGGTTTTATTGAATCTTTTTGGCATTGATTGATTGTTTCATGCATAAAGTTGGTGAATATTAGTTAGTTAATGATTTTTGTGGGATTTCTTGGCCTACTATGCATCTAAGTGGTTATTTTAGGACTTCAATTGCTTGATCCATGGATAATGAAGTGGTTACGGCTTGATATTTGTGTGATTTGTTGGCCTAATAAGCAATTAAGTGGATGTTTTCATGGTTTTTTGTCTCTTGATTCATGCAAAAACATGATGGTATAATGTAATCTTATGCATTTAGTGTCATCAAATGTAATTTGACAAACTATTATAATCATCTAAGTTTGTTGATTCATTTTCAACTACATTTGGGGTAAGTAGAGAACATTTTTTTTTGTTTAATCATGTAAAAAAACTCAGTTATGGGAGATTAGAACAGCATAACAATTATTTTATGGACAAAAAGAGTAAAGGTATATAGTAGTGCATAAAATAGTTGTAAATTTATGATAATAAGCATGCATGCGTGCTATTATTTTCATTAGAAATCTGAACGTTAGACTTAAATTATCAGATCATTTTCATACTTGAAGATGCATCCCTCATGTATGTAGCTGATGGAATCCTCTTCTATATGATGCTTAGTCGTAATCTGTCCGAACCAATCGATTCTAGCTAGTATCATGTTCGAATTCACAACTAACAAATGGGCCACTAGAATGATCGATGACCATGATATATTAGATTCTTACGCATATAGTAACCCCTGCCCAGTCTTCCCCCTGCCCCGACCTCCCCCCCGCCCGCACTCCCCCGCTGCACTTCCCCCCTGCACACCCCCTCTGCACTCCCCCAGCCCCTCCCCCATTGCTATATTTGCCCCCCTGTTGCACTCCCCGCCCGGCCTCCCCGGCCCCTGCCACCCTCCCCCGCTGCACTCCCCCTCCCCTCCCCCCAGGCCCACACCCTTCCCCACCCGCCCGCACACCCCTTCCCACCTTGCCCGCCCCCCAACCCTAATATTTTAGCATCTATATTTTTGTAACTTTCTTATATTTGTATAAAAAACATAATTTGTAATGGAAAATGATATTTTTATATATATATAATCTGTTTGGGGATCATTTAGGACTAAAAATGCAAAAAAAGTTGGGTATGTTTGAAATATACTATAAATAATTAGCTTGCAGAAAAAAAAAAAGATTAGTTGCATATTGATATATTTTTTACACATTACATTTCTCCATCATTCTTCGATAATCGTCATGATTTTTTTTTCTTCTTTTGCCTATTACTTTATAGGTTGAATGTTTATAAGTTCTATTAGACGGAACATTGAAATGAATTTGTTGTTTTAGCTACACTTTACTTGTTGAATACCAAAGTATTACAATTATTATCCGATATTGTCAAATTGACATCATGACCTTTAGTCTATTCTTTTTCTTCTTTTCATTTTCTCTGTTTACTTTTTGTGTATCAAAAGTTTCATGCTACAACATTCACGCTATTCGTTTTAAGCCAAAGTTCTAGCATTTAGTCATCGTTTTAAGCCCCGCCCCTGCCCCCCCGCCCTTGCTACGCCCCCACCCCAAGACCCCCCTGTCGCCCCTGCACCCCGCCCCCGCTACACCCCTGACCCCCCACCGCCCAAAGAAGACCCCCACCCCAAGACCCTCCCCCTCCCCCTCGCCGCCTCTACACCCCACCCCCACCCAGCCCAAGACCCCCTCGCCGCCCTGCCCGCCCCCTGCTACACCCCCGCCCCCCACTGCCCAGCGGCAACCCGCCGCCCCCGCTACACCCCCGGGTTCACCTCCAAATTATAGCGATTTTGGTTTTATTTGCCCAGGTTCTATCATCTCCAGAGAAGTTGCTTTCGAGGGATCCGGATGCTAGTCTTGGTGGAGTTGTTGTAATGCTAGTTTGTGTTTGTGATCCTGCTCATATATTGCAATTCGAACACTTGAGGGCAGCCTCAAACTAATGTAATTCAGTTATTGTTTTCTCTATATTTGTGTAAAAAAACATAATTTATGATACTAATATATATATATATAATTGTTTGGGAACATTTAGGACAAAAAATGCAAAAAAAAAAAAAAAAAAAATTTATTTTTTTTTGGGTCACAAGGGTCAGCGGTTCTAGCAAAAACCGCGACCCTTGGTGGGTTAAGGGCGATTAAGGGACAAAACCGCAACCCTTAACTCACCAAGGGCTGCGGTTTTGGCCCTTAGTCGCAGCCCTTAACCCACCAAGGGCTGCGGTTTTTGCCTTGATCGCAGCCCTTAACGGTTAAGGGCTGCGGTTAAAAACCGCAGCCCTTCCTAAATGCCAAGGGCTGCTAGTCCAATGGCTGCGGTCAAAAAACGCAGCCCTTGGGCCCCTTTTGACCGCAGCCCTTGGGCTTTTTTCCTCTAGTGATATCATATTCATTTTTCTTTTCTTTCAACTCACGTTTGCCAGTTATGTAAGCTTCACTTAGTTTAAGACATTAATCTAACAAAGAATCAATACATTCAAGCATATTATCTCTATCAGAATGATTCATGTCTTCACGAATTTGTTCCAGATTTACCTTGTGTTCACAGAGCACATCTTTCTTTGCCATAAGACAGAGATTTGATGTATTGTTCCCCTTTCTGGTTCCATCAGCTATGTTGTTTCCTCCTTGATCCAAAATAGCAGTCATGCAAGTTTCATGATTAGGTGACTCTTCATCATCTTTTGATCCAGAATCGGAGTAACCCCACATGGCTGCTATCATAGCCCTCTTAAACGCTTTCTTATCATTGCTCTTAGACAGCTTGTCCTTCCACTTTGGAGAATCACGAATGATATGACCAAAATCTCCATACTTGAAGCAACCTATACTTGAAGGGTTAGTTTTCTTAAAGTTCTTCCCTTTGAAATTCTTACGTTGATCTCTGAAATGCCTCTCAAAACGCTTAGCCATCATAGCTATATCATCTTCTTCTTCTTCAACGGTTCCCTTCATGGCAACACCTCTGACTGGTCCCTTGTCACTCTTAGACTCAACCAGCATTTCATGAGTCATGAGGGAACCAATCAACTGTTCCAGACTCAGCGTTGTGAGATCTTTAGCTTCATAGATAGTTGTTACCTTAGCCATCCATACATCTGTTAAACTTGTCAACATTTTTCTAACCAAATCTTCGTCAGAAGAACTTATGCCAAGAGATTTTAAATCATTTACTATAGTCATAAATCTACCAAAGCAATCATTAATTTTTTCATTCTTTATTCATGTTAAAAGTTTCGTATTTAGGCATAAGTAAATCGATTTTAGATCTTTTTACCTTGCTGGTTCCCTCATAGGCAAGTTCGAGGGTATCCCAGATTTCTTTGGCGGAGATACAAGCAGAGATTATGTTTGTCTCATTCTCTCCAATAGCTTGTTGCAATATGGACATGGCTTTAGCATTCTTCTCCAGCTTCTTGTAATCAGTAGAAGTGTATTCGCTTTCCTTCTTTGTTACTGAGGAACCACTAACCTCCTTGGTGATCTCTAATGGTCCGTTCTTGACAACTAGCCAACATTCATATTCAATGCCAATGATGATGTTCTTCAATCTATTCTTCCACCAAGCATAGTTTTTTCCATTGAATTTAGGAGTCTTGTTGTCATATCCCATAACATTCATTTCTTGAGTACTCATGATCTACTTCTCTAGGTGTTACCCTATTAAGAAGAACCTGCTCTGATACCAATTGAAGGTTTGCAATGTAATCAAAAGGGAGGGTGAATTGAGTACTTAACCAATCTGGCACACTAGTGGGAAAAAGTCCATCTGATCCGGTCAAAACCGGGCTTACTGATCCGGTTTTGGTCCGGATCAGGTGGACTCGCAGCAAATCCAAAATATTTATTGATCTGGTCTTTAACCGGATCAGTAAATTATTTACTGATCCTGTTTTCCTTCAAAATCGGATCAGTTTATTGGTTGGCGCCATAATGCTTGTATGCCCATTCACTGATCCGGTTTTAGGTGAAAACCGGATCGGTTAATGGGTAACTGATCCGGTTTTCACCTAAAACCGGATCAGTTATGATCCCAAAATTGATACAAAAACAAATGTATATGATAAAAAGTATTAATACTTATTTTATTATAGATAATTGAACAAAAATAAGGATATATACATAAAAAGTATACATAAGGTGACTGGTACATAACTCCTAGTAATTTACATCACAAAGTCACCTCCAAGATCAGTGATGATCTCATTCACTTTTGGATACCTGTATGGAAAACAGGTCAAGATCTTGGCTAAGACGCTTGTGATCTCGCCGAAGAGCTTCAACTTTGAAATGCAGGTAAGCTTCCCTGTTCTTAATTTTCCCATGTTGTGCCATAAATCCTTTGTAGCATCGGCCTCTTTGTTAAAACCTTTCAAGTTAGTGGGCTATACCAGAAAGGCATCTCCAGAAGAGCAAGGAAGATACATTATTTCCGCATCACAATGACACAAGATTTTGTGAATAGTTGATGGCAGAAAGCACATCAGCAAAATTTCTGCTCTCCTGAAACAGGGCAATGCTTTTTTAGCACAACTTATATTAGAGCAAGTTTCTGAATTTTGATCTCCTGGACAAACTGGCCTAACTTCTCAAAAAATACATCTACATCAGAGGCAAACATCTGAATAGGAACACAACATAGGGGCCTCTCGAGTAATAGAAGTCGGATGCTACACTTCTAATACAAAAATTATTACTAACACAATCAGTTTAGCAAGAAATACCCGCTCAAAAGTGTCAGCCCCACTGACGCATTACGATTCGAAGCTCATCAAGGTGGAAGGCAAGCTAAACCACTAAACGTTCAAAGAGATATAATCACACATGTACCCATTAAGCAACTTCATTAAACTATTAATGGCTACTTTCAACCAAGTTCTACTAAACTTGGGACCATGCTATGAACCTGTGACTTAATGAGGAAGACAGACTAAGATTTTTCCACAAAAACAGAGGAAAACACTATTGACTATCCTGAAGAACTATTGTAGATCATGCTAAAATATCTGGATTAGAGCTAACCCTACTAATGATCATATTCAGCATCAAGTAAACCACTCACAGTCACATATTCTGATGGATCAACTGCATTCCTTTGCAATATTCCTAAGATATTAAGACCAATATATTCGACACTAATTTGACCATGAAATAGAAATTGGATCCGTAGATTATATACCTAACATGAAGCTATTTCAAACAGACATTAAGAAATAAATGAGACAGTACTAGTGTGGTTGACTTATTTTGACATTCTAGCACATCAATGGAATCACAATTTGATAAAAGATTCTTATGTGATCATGCAACAAGGACATCGCCAACATTAAGCTTCTTCTAATCAAATCCACGGCATAATTAAACCTCAAGTTAATCAGCACTATGCCACATCCAAAGTATTCATCACTTAAACAAACATACCATGCACGTCTAGAAACAATCTACACTATATATTATTGTAACATTGTCACTATTAGTAGATACTAAATTTAAAAAACATCTTAATCCCCCACATTCAATACACACACCAACCATAATTCCAAAAACAGAAACAAGCCCAACAATTAGAAAGCAGCACAATAAATCAAAAACCATTATAAAACCAGAAAAATCCAACAAAACCACAACAATATACCTGACATGATGTTAAACTTAGTCTTCCTGGTATCTTCTCCAACCCAGTAGGTCCAGCGATCTCAGACCAAGCAGCCAAGATATTCACCCCTGGTCCAAACACTGACCAAACTATAATTATTTTACCTTCTATCAGGAGTGGACGAAAACTAGAGAAGGAAAAAAAAAGGCTCGATAAGAGACCATGAGAGAAGACCTTTGGCATGTGAAGATTCATTTTGGACCCACTAGGCAAGGGGATGATTAATTCTCCAATTAGAGATTCCGAGTTATTAGACACATAGGAGCCACCAAAACTACTTGCCTGATATCACAAAAGAAGGAGAAAAAGACATGGACAATTAGACAAAAGTAGAAAGAGATTTTGCACCGACTAAAAATAGGAAAAAGAAGAATCAGCACTAACAAAATCGTTTAGTTCTTTGGCAGTCATAGCTCCATTTGAGTCATAATCTGGTCCATCCAATGAGAAAAAAGAAACTCCCTCCCTATCTGCATAGAGTAAAAGAGAGAAGGTTCCAAAGGGCTCATTGCACGCAAAAAAAAACTGACTACTGTAATTGTGTATAGCGTAAGCGTTATTTGCAGACAAAGAACACCTGTAAGTTTGATTTCAAAGCACTACCAAACATTCCTAACCACCTTGCTCTTGATGGCACTGCTAAACACAACATTACCGGAGTAAACCATTTCTTGGAAATATTTAAAAAAGATAAAATGGCAGTTAGGTCATAAATAAGAAATGGATACTTACAAAAGTAAACAATGGGTGAGCACCTTGAGCAAGCCCAATCTCAAGCATAAAAACATGATGTGGCCTATCAAAGGGATTAGGCAATAAAAACTCATTCAACTGCAAAATCACAATCAATGTCATAGATCAAGCCAGCAAAAGACATATCTGAATTTAAGTAGTGCATATTTGACTGACAAACCTTAGAAGAACTAGCAGTTGAAAAGCGTAGGTGGTGGTGACAGACCAAGTAAGATTGACAATGCTGCGCCAACTTCCATGGCCGACATTGAATTAGTCTGAGAAGCATAGCACAGTATTTGTAGTAAAAAGAAAAAAAAGTAAATTGTGTAATCAAAAGGAATTCAAAAGAAGATCTTTTGTAGACTATAACTTAACAAGTGCAAACAAAACCTCTGCAACATCCAAAGAAAATAAAAAAAGGGAGGTCTACAGGAAACGATGGAAGTTCCAACCCCCAATAACCAAAAGCATTCCTTCTTATCTTGCACCAGCTCCTGCGTTGAATTTTGTCTGCTAAAACTTGTAAGGTAAGACAACCAATTATAACCAAAAGGAAAAAAGAGGGGGGAGAACTGGAGGAGGAATGACATAACTTAGTAAACCCACCACCTCAAACTCCAATTCTACTATAACATTTATTACACTCCTATCTACAATTATAAGATTAAACGAGTACAAACATTATTTTGAACAAATAAGAAAATTATTAACTCTTCAATATTATCTCATCGGTGTTTGCTTATAGTTTCAATCATGTGGTACTTTGCGCTTGCATCAACGCCGTGTTCAATTGAATTCATGAAAAAAATCAACTTATCACTCAGATTCTATCTTCACTCTAATAACCACAATAGCCTCAACAATTAAATGGACAACAATTTTAGGGATCACAAAATGACAAAATTTAAGATTTTTGAGCTCAAAAGCAACTTTAATCAGTGATCATCTATAGAAACATCAAAATCAACAAAACCCACAAAAATTACCAAAGCAAAAACCAAATTATCTCAAAAAAAAAAATCAAAATCTCCCACATGCCCACAATAGTTTCCGGAGTTGACATCAACCCCATTCTCAAGCAACAATGCCACAATCTACAATCACAACAAACAAAATAAATGAAAAATATAAACAATCATGTTCAAAACAAAAACTGTCTAAAAACAAAAACTGTCTAAAAACAAAAACTTGAAACAAGGTTATACTTATACAATTTACAAAATTACACAAAACAGTATGTTAAAAAGAACAAAATATGTATACAAAACATATGAACAAAAAAACGAAAATTAAACACAAATTACACAAATTACGAAAATAAATTACAATAAACAGACAAAATTACACAAAAAGGAAACATAAACCCTAAAATTAAAATAAATTACAAAGCTCATATTTTAAAGAAAATCAACCAAAAATTAAATTGAACGAAAATACAAAAAATGAAGATATAAATGAAAATAAAAAAGAAATCAAACGAAAAAATAGAGAAATTAAGCGAAAATCAATCCTTTCAGTCTAATTACAAAGAAATAAATTTGACCTAGATCTGCGAATTACAAACGAAAATAAAATAACGAAAAATATTAACTTAAATCTGGAATTACAACGAGATTAAAATACGAAACAAAAATCAGTAACTAAAAACGAAAAACCTCGAGATCTGCAGCGACGAAGATGAACGACGAGGGAGGAGAGGAGAAGTGCTGGCGAGATGAACGCCGAGGGGCTGAGAGAGATCTACGAGGTGAAGATCTGGCTTTGTTTGTCTTCGCTGATGAACGACGAGGTGAAGATCGACGAACGAATGAACAGTGCAAGAGAGGAGGTTGTTTCGTTCGTGAGAGGAGAGAAAAGAGTGTGAGAGAGAGACAGGGGAGGGAATAAATGAAATTGGGTGAAGGAGAATTAAAACGCAGGTTTTTCCTTTAGAAAAAATAACGAAAAATCTGATCCGATCTTGTGAACCGGATAAGATTTTAGAAAACCGGAGCGGTTTCTAAAATCTGATCTGGTTCATCACTTAAAGGCCGGATCAAATTTTTCGCCTAGCTTTCCCTCCCATTTTTTTTTTGTAAAAACCGGATCTGTTACTAAGTGACAGATAAGGTTTTTTTCACTAGTGGTGACAAATTCAAATTCACTAGTTGGATTGGTTCCTAACAGCGGAAACACTAGAACTTGAAAGTAATAATGAACACACTTTAACGAAGTTCAGCCAAACAAGAGCCTACGTCCTCCTACGCTAGTTTTCTTATTAATCAACTCTGGAAAAAAAAACAAGAATATTCTCGCACTCTCCTGTTTCCCTTACTCCAGGGAAACAACACACTCCACACTAACTCTAGTGTGCTATTTCGCACTTGAACTCATAAGCACTCGCGAATGAACTCACAAACGTTACCCAATCTCTAACCCCTTTGTTAGAGATTCAATACAAATAATTTTTCTAAACTCACGCTTTCTTATAAAGCAAACAAAGAGTATTATGAAGCTCTATGAGATGCGTACTCTATTTTAGGAAACTGTTTTAGTTGTTCTCTATGTGAAGGTTCTCGAAAATACTCAATAAAATCCGGGAGAGCATCAAAGGTGAAGGAGAATCATGATTTAGTATTTATAGACCAAGGTCTAACCCTTAAGCGTGCCCTAACTCAAGATATCAAATATCTGATAATCTTAAGTTATGGAAAGTATATCTTGAACAATATCTTTCTTGAGGGAAATATATTATCGAAGATATACACACGCTTTAAGGCAAGTAAATAAATACTGAATAATGATTCTAAAGGCTGGAAAACATTTCTTAAGGAAAGTATTTGAGAAAATATTTTTTCCAAAAATATTTTCTAAAACAGTCAGCTCAATTACCCGGTAAGGTAACTGGTACCCAGACCGGTTACCCTACTTAATAATGTTCTGAATATGTAACCAACTGGTTCCATATTCAAAACCCTACTATTTCACACTTAAGAACAACACACATAATCTCACTAGAAATATCATATGCAAATATTACATGAAGACCTAAGATGAATCAATTAAAGAATCCTAAACTATCTTCATGCACTTCAATCCTTGAAACTTCCTTTGAATCAACAATGAAGAACTTTGTCTTTTCCTCGAACAACTTCGAGAAGGCTTATTAACTTCAAGTCTTGGAATAACCTGTTTGCTACACAAGAACACATCATAGCATAGCAAATATTCTTTTGACTGTTTCATTATACAGTCAGGAACAGTCGGATACTTAGTTGTTTCCTAACAGCCTAGAACCACCTGTAATAACAATTGTTCCCTGCAACTGTTTGTCATCATTCAAAACCTAGGGGACTCAACATCGGGTGTTATAACATTGATATGATTAGACAAAGGATAACTTAAAGATTAATAAAGATGACTAATTTATTTAAAATAAACTAGTAATTGAAATACAATGGTAAACTATTTACCTGTTAACTTCTAATTTATAAAGGTGACGCGCTCGTTATAAACACGTTAAAGATACCTAAGCTACCCAATATAGGGCAAGTAAAGGGTCGAATCCACAAGGACTAAGGGAAGCACCAATAAGTGTCAATTTATGATAAGCTAAGTTAAGTCTATGTTTTTAAAGATTTATAAATGAAAAGACAATAAGAAAAATGACTTTGGGAAGGGGTATCCACCAATCAACTTATTCACAAACCAAACAATCACAATGGGAATCAACAATGAGGATCAATTGAGGGGATTGTTAATCCATTGGTACTCTAACCACTATCTCGAGCTAGATAGATTGACCTAGTCTCTTACCGAAGACCTATTCTCATGGCTAAGGCATTCAACCAAGCATATCCATAAACATGAAGAACATAAACAAGTAAACTAAGGCCCCTAGGCTAGGTAGTACCTATTGTCATGGTCCTTCAAGCCTAATAATCGATTTGAGGCAACCCCTCAACTTCATCTCTCGATCCTTCACTGAGGGTACCTAAATTATGCTCATATGGTGGCCAATCACACAAACGTTCATGAAAATGCCAAATCAATTAACCAAAATTATCCCAAGTCAAAATCCAATATAGGATTTAGAGGTTCATAAACTCATCAATGACTTCAAACCCTTCCCAAAGAAATGACTACTCACAAATCATAATAAATTATAAACTAAGAGAAATTACCAACTAATAACATGATACTAAACATTAATCTAACATTTAAATAAACAAAATAAACCACAAATAATTAAACTAATCATGAACAACTAATCTAAGAAAAACAATTACAATAAAGCAATAAAAGAGGAGAGAGAGAGAGTAAGAAAATGCTCAATGATTGGTTGTAGAACTTCAATACAAGTTGTCACTGCTTGGATTTCAAAATCTCCAATCTCTCTTTGAGCTTTCTCACTTTTTCTCTATACCCTAAACTATGGAGGTTAACCGTCCCTAAAACCCTTAAACTCTCTAAAACTAAGAGTGGTGAATAATAACTTAAACTTGGCTCCTAAAAAAAAGAGGGTTAAAGATATTTATATACTACTCCTAATATTAAAAGAGAATAAGAAAATAGAAAAGAAAATAGGAAAAGGTAAAGGAAGGTAAAAGAAAAAAGGAAAAAGAAAATGAAAAAGTAATGAAAAACAAAAAAAAACGAGAACTGCAGCAATCCGTAGATGGTGCACACGCCCGTATGGTAAGGAAGGCGTGCGCACATGTACATGGCTAACAAACCAAATGTACATGAATAACAAGTCAAATGAACACGCGTATACATGGCTAACAAGCCAAATGAACACATGTACATCTCTGTTAGTATATGTTCATTGGTATTGATCTTTATATTCATAACCTAGTGCTTGATGTTCATCGTGCGCACCTTCCTCACCATACGGACGTGTGCACCTACTAATTTGCAGAACTGCAGCGATAGGTGATAGGAAAGAAAAAAAAAAGAAAAAGGAAATAAAAACAAAACCCCACCAAACATTAAAGTATCAGACTATCTTTTTCTTCCTTCTTCGCTGCTTTCTTCAATTCGTCACACCACACCAGACACCACACTTAGCCATCAATTGTCAACGCATCTCACCAAATCAAGCCATTAAAACTCGCATCACCATAGTCAATCACTCGCTCAAGAAATCATGGCCATCTGATTATTTAATTCTATTCAGTCAAATGGAGGATTTCTCCTAATCTCCTTCGCAACATCAAATAAACCATAACTTTAATTAATTGCAGTCGTTTATTCGTTTAATGAGAGTTTGTAGCACGTTTTTATTTGAGCCCCCGCTCTGAGATCGCTCCTAGGTCGCTCATACATTCTGGAGCTTCATTGTTTTGTTTAGGGGTGATAATGAGCCTGACCTGTTCACAAACAGTTCGGGCTCGGCTCGGTCAAAGCTCGGCTCGTTGTGACTCGAGTTCGAGTTCGGCTTCGAGATTAAACGAGCCGAGCGATGCTAAGAAAAGCTCGTTCGAAAAGCTCGTGAGCATTTCGATTATAATTTTATACTAAAAAAATATTTTATATTAAAAAATTATTTTATATTAAAAAATTATTTATATATAATAAAAATTATATTAAGTATTTCTTTTAAAATATTAATTAAGGTATATATTTGAAGAAAGATAAAAACAAAAAGGTAAAAGCAATTAAAAAGAAAAAGAAAACAAACAAAAATACATATTATTATTATTATTATTATTATTATTATTATTGGAGTTTATAAACCCACCCATATACACGCACCTCCCTCTTCAGTCTTCCCTAACCCAAAGGCCTAAACCCACTCCCTATTCCCTCTCTCAACTTCATCTCATCCTCTTCCCTCTTCAGCCTCTAAACTTCCTCTCATCCTCTTATTCCATCAATCTCAATTACTCGTCCCTCGTCAACAACCACCACCAAGCTAGGCATCTTCGCTCGTCAACAACCTCCAAGCCACGACCACCATCGCTCGTCAACATCCTCCGGCACCACCACCATCGTTTGTCAACAACCTTCGACACGACCTCTAAACCTGCAGATTCGCCAGATCTGCAACTAAGGCTTAATTTGTCAAAGCACCACCACCGCCGCTCGAGACCACCATCGCCACTTCGAGTTTTGCTTTGCTTTTTCTCTCACCTCTATTCTTACTCTTTCTTCTAGATCGAAAGCAATTGCTCAAGATGATACAGGTGTGAGAAATTGGATCTAGGGATGTAGATTCATTTTTTTTTCTCATTTCATTTTTCGTTTTAAATTATTTTTCATTTTCGTTTGAGTTGAGGTTCTTAATTTATCTTGTAATATATTGTATTTTAATTTTGTTTCGTTTTGTATTTTCTTAATTTCTGTTTGTTCTTCAATTTTTATTTCGATTTTTCATTTCGTTTTTAACTTGTATAATATAATTCTTCGCTGTTGAAATGTTCGATGTTGCTGTTGAAATGTTCGATGATGTTGTTAAAATCCCACATTGGAAACCTCAAGGAGAATTACCACCAACAATGGGCTCGAGCCGAGCCGAGCTTTAGCTGTAGTCTTTTTGACGAGCTCGAGCCAAGCTCTAGCTGTAATCTTTTTGACGAGCTCGAGCCGAGCCCACGAGCCGAGCTCGAGCTGTAGTTTTTTTGACGAGCTCGAGCCGAGCTCAAGAATCTCAGGCTCGACGAGCCTACGAGCCGAGCCGAGCCCGGGTAATTCTTAAACGAGCCGAGCCGAGCCCAAGGGTGTTCGGTCTCGGCTCGTGCGATAAGCAACCCTAGCTTTGTTGGTGAATTGGGACGGAGCACCCGCTCCTATCTTGGCTGGGACAATATTGTGGGCTGCGGTGGAGATGGCATTTGGTGTAGTGGTGCTATGGTGGCTACATGGACTGCTTATAAAGGTGGTGTTGCTTGCTGTATGGGTGAAGAAGGATGGCAGATTCGAGGGATTGGTGGTGTGGTGTAGGTTAGGGGTAGGGTGTGGTGTATGTTAAGTGCAATATGTGGTATAGGCTAATGTCAAATTTCTTGACCAAGTAGCACAATTGTCTCGACTATTGGAGTCTGAATTGCTTACCTATATACAAACCAAAACACGGGGGGAACAAGACAAATAAAAAAATAATAAAATGAAAATAACTAATAAAACAATTATAACTAAAAGATAATAAAATTAGAAAATCAATTACGAAAACTAAACTAATCCATCTATAAAGTACTAAAATAAAGGAAATAAATAAATTATGAAATTAAGAGCTAAAAACTAGTAAATAAAACTAATTATTCAATTAAGCTGTAAAATATAAAAAAGAAGAAATAAATGCTAAAATAGGTAGAAATAAATGAAAATAAACTATGAAAACAATCTAAAAACTACTCCTACAAGTGACATAAATGTCCCTTATCAAAAGGTAAAACGAGAGTAACTTATAATAACAATATTTGAAAAGCTAATAAAACATATATAATAATACTAGAACTTTTTAGGAGTAAAAAATTCATTTTGATGTGCTGACAAATGTAACATACATAGATTCATTCTTGTTGCTAACGGGAACATCCATCTTTTTGTTGTGAACGTGTTTTGATTCTTCAATAATTGCCTTGTTCTTTCTTCTTAATCTGACCACCGGAGATAATCATACGCATATCATGTTCATGTTGTTCCGACTCAGTGTCATCATCATTGCTTTCACCTATATCAGGCTCATAATTACCATTGATGCCATCTCCATCATGATTAGAATTCTTGTCACTAGCTTTCTCATCATCATCCTCAGGTTCATCATCTATCAAAACCAATTTTATCCAAAAAAAAAATTATTAGTCATATGTTTCAATGGACACCATCACTTGTTAGTAGGTGACACAATAATTCCAACTCAAGTAATTTTAGAAATTGAACAACATAACACGTGCAAACAATTCTTAATCTAAACCCTAACATTTTATAAAAACGCAAAAAAAGAAAATAAAAAAATGAAGAACAAAAAACACGGCAACTAACAATCAAATTCAGAAGCATTTATAAGTTGTACTTCAACATCATCATTCGTCTTCTTTCCAACAAGTTTCCGAACTGTTTTTCTCTTCATCTACCTAATTAAAAAAATAAATGTATCCCAATTAAAGAAATTAAGCTTAAATATTCAAAACACAAACAATTATTCAAACAACTGGAGCAAAATTGAGCAAAAGTTAAGTTGAAATTAGTGCTTCACAATCTGAAGAAAGAGTAATTAAACTTCGGAATTAATACTAACCGAAAAAAATATGAAAAAGTAACCGAAAACTTACCGAAATTTCGAATCATAAAAGGAACGAACATCGATTGAAAGTAAGAAAGATAAATGTGAGCAATCGATCGAACGCCGGTGAAAGAATCTCGTTTCAGAGAAAGTAGGAGAGAGAAAATTGCCTTTAAGAGATGAGGAGTAAGAGAGAGAAAATCAAGTGGGAGAAAAGAAAATTATAAGCATGCGTCGTGGTTACATATTATATATATATATATATATATATATAATGAGATAATGTAATAGCTTAAGCTTCTTTGAGTCCATTATATGATCCATTCGCTGAACCAACTTGATAATTATTGTCTTTGGACGCGCAAGCCAAAGTAGACCATCAATAAGGCCATTGAACTTGTCATATTCTTTCCAAGAATTTGTGATGTAGTTGATTTTCAAGTCCTTGACACTGTGGAGGGGAGAACAACTTAGTATGTCTTATATTGGGAGGAACCACATAATATGATATTACATCGGATGGCAAAATCTGCACAAGATCTACAAAACAATAATTGTAAGCACTTCATAGGATTATATGTTATACTTCTTCCGTTCTGAAATAAGTGAAACACTTCTTTCAAAAAGCTCTGACATAAAGAAGAGAAGTTTTTCACTTACTTCAGACCGGTGTAAGTATATACTTGGTATATGTAAAACTTATTTTCTAAAAGCACACTACAAAGAAGAGGGTGAGTAGACCAACCTCCGTAAACTGCACTTCCAAATGATTCACTATCTCTCCTGCTACATTAAAATTGTCCAGAAATTTAATTAAGTTCTCACATTAAAATGCATCACTGTGTTCATTTTGGTGGTACCATTTCAAGTGAACTTTAAATCTTGGAATATGAGGCGACATGCGTAAATGCTGCAGTGCAGGAGCATCCATAATCTCCAGTTCCTCCAAAGGGCAAGGAGAATGTGTAAAGACAAATTTTAGAGACTCTAGAAAGCTATTTGAAATTCAGATAATTTGTTAGAAACCACCTTATAAATGTCAGTTTTTGTGAGAACCCCCCTTATAAAAAAGAATGGCACTCAATCACCTTTTATAAAAAAAAGAAATTGCGAGATGAAACCACTATTCGGATTTCGGCATTCATTTCACCTTTTTGGCACATACTATGTACGTGCAAGTCACGTGACCCACTAAATCTCTCAAATTCATTTCCTTTTCTCCCTCGTTTCCCCGCATCAACTTTTCCCCCTAGATTTTAAATAGGACATAAAACAAAAATGGGGTGAAATATTTGAAGGGTAAAATAAAGAATTTGAGGAATTTAGTGAGTCAGATGACTTGCATGTGCTAGTCAATGCATAAAAGAATGAAATCAATGTCAAATTCCGGCAAGTGTTTCCATCTCGCAAAACAATTAGTTCATTAAAGGTGGTTTAATGCCAAAAGAGTTTTATAAGGTGGTTTGTCACAAAAAAGGATATTTATAAGGTGTTTTGTCACAAATTTCCCTTGAAATTTTAACACTCCTCAATTCAAGACATTTACTAAGAAAGAGTTTCCTTAGCTTCGAAATATGAGCAAAATTGATGATCATACGCAACTGTTCATCGGTTATAATGGCATTAACGATATGTAATTCAATCAACCCCTTGCTAGACGCTAGATCATGGATGACACAAGACTCAACTTGTCCTGATAGTTCGTCGAATTTGAAGCGTTCGAGATTAGGGTTATCTAACTCTATCTTCTTGAAAAGATTTTTTTTGTGCCACAAAAATGCATAGAGTGACAAGTCTTTTGAGACACGAGGCATGTATTGTGTCCATTTCCATTACACGTTCACCCCAGATAAATTTCAATTTTAGGGACTCTAATAGGTTGCAGTTACCACGATACTATCAAGTACCCTTTGATTTACCATGACAAATTTCAAAGATAGACACCTTAGTGTAGACCACCTCGTTTGACGCAAGAATTGAGCATGCATCTCCTTAATTTCAACTTAGTTATGTCTTGTTTCCGGGAACCCAAGGAGGATATAGGCAAGTATATACCAAGTAAAATTAAGCTCGAGTGTGGTAGTCATCCCATTGACTAATTGAAAAACTAAGCTTCTTGACTCATAATTGATTGACTGCGTGAACAAGAAGCTTATTTACTAGGTAAGTTAGTGATTTTGGGACATCGTAAGTATTAATGTTAAGATCTAATGTTGGGATATGAAGTTTAAGCTCTTCCAACGTTATGTTATTGTGGTGAACACCGCACTTGGACCATCTAGTATATATATGTGATCGACACTATTGAGAAGTTTTCATGTGAGATTGTAGGGTTCTGCTTAATATGATTGGAGAAGAAACATTATGTTAACCTTAAGCATGGGAGGGTTAGCCACAAGTTCTTCCATGAACTTGAGAGGATGGCGGTTGTCGCGGCTTCATCGATGCAAAGGTAATTGAGTATTTGATATCTTAGATGTTAGGTAATTCCAATATCCAATCTTTCTTGATGGTCTCCTTATTCATTGCTACCATAACCTTCTCCATACTATACTATCTTGTTGTTCTAAACAATATATCAATATTCAATAATGAAAATTATTCCCCAAACACATATATTATCCAATCATTCCATGACATTATAGAAGATACAAAGCGCAAAAAAACCTAATATATTTAAACAAGTTCAAACTACTTAAAGTATTACTTTTTATTTAAATCAAAACTGCTAGAATTGATGTAACTATCGACGTTCATGCTGATCTTCTAATGACCAGAGCATTGGATGGACATGTCCATAATATTTACGGACCATTAACAATAAATCAATTGAAGGTAATGTATCCTGATCTCGTATTTTCCATACTCCAACAAATATTCTATGAAAAGATTTCCATATATGCACTCGCGATTTTATTAACTAACATAAGAAGGTAAGTATGAAATTGAATTTCAAAGTTCTTAAAAAAAGTTATGGAAAATTCCCATTGGTAACCCTCTATTTTTGGCTTTTCCTACTAATAACCCTCAATTTATTTTAATCCCGTTGGAAACCCTCGGTTATTGTCCTAATATCAAACGTGACATTATGAAGAAAAAAATGTTAACTTCGGTAACTTTACGTTAGAACTTAATGCCTTGATTAGCGCGCCTTAGTTTGCATGCCACAGAAATTGTTCGGTTAAAGTTTAGGGGGTCATTTTGTCCCATAAGGGTCAAAATTGACAAAAAAACGACCTAAAATTCCTCATTTTGCGTGTTGTAAAACTCATTGATAAATCTTGGTTTGCATGCCATTAAATTTTAATGGAAATTTTCAACATTTAACGGCAATTAACGTTTTTTGCTACATAATGTCACACTTTTTATGCAATAATTGAGGGTTACCAACGGGATTAAAAAAACTGAGGGGTTACCTATAGGAAAAGCCAAACACAGAGGGTTACCAAAGAGAATTTCCCTTATACTCACAACGTACTCTTGACTGAACCTATTGGGTCACACCATAAGCACGAAATTAAATCAATAAGCCTAATTGGGTTAGAGGCCCAAATATGTCGTATAGGAGATGTTGAGACGTTGGACATTGGATGTTGGTCATATGGGTTAGCATTGCACGAATACCATGAGCTAGTTTTTGTCGCATCGTTGGCCCATGGCCATATGCGAGCAAGCTACGAGCAACATACTTACGTTTGGCATAGCATCGCAAGCGATCTGTGACATCTACACATATCGTGATTTTGAATCAACCAATTTTTTGCAAAAATTTTGAGTAAACTAATCGAACAATAATAACTATGCCATGGAACTTTATTCAAAAATGAAATGTTAGGGCCTTGGGCCTTGCTTCGTCGCGTGAGAGTAAGGGTGTAAATGATGCGAGTCGAGTTCGAATTTGAGCTAGCTCGACTCGACTCGTTAGCATTTCGAGTCGAGCTCGAGTTGAGTCGAGCTCACTCGAGTCGAGTTTGATCGAGTTTTGACCGAGTCGAGCTTTGATCGAGTCGAGTTTTGACCGAGTAGATTTCGAGTAGCTTGCAAGTGTCTCATGTTAAAAGCAACCCTAAGGTAGAAAAATGTTGAGTTTAGGCATTTTGCTATTGATAATTGGGTTTTCGAGCTTCTCACGAGCTTTCGAGTCGAATATCGAGTTGCTTAACTCGACTCGCCAACATCTCGAGCCGAGTTCGAGCTCGAGTCGAGCTCACTCGAGCCAAGTTTTGACCGAGTCAATCTCGAATAGCTCGCGAGTTGTCTCGTCTCATTTACATCCCTACGTGAGAGCAAAGGGCAAGCGCACCGTACGATAAGCCCATCATTGTGCCTTGCGTGTGCATGGCTTGATCGAGGGCTTCAAGCGAGAAGCCTCGAGTGTACGTACGAGGGCCGACAGCAACACGGGCTTTGGCGAGGGCTCGTGTGCTGGCCGGTTGGTTTAGGCATGTGGTGGTGAGTGGGAGTTTTCCCACTCCTTCCTTGTCTCCTAATCCTAGTAGGTCTTTGATATAACTAATATTATTTGTTAGTTTTCTAGTCAATTAGTTTGACACTACTTTCTCAAGAGCTATCTATCAAAACCCAAACCTATATTTAAATACCAACCTAGAGTTCATACCTTGTGAGAAGTGAAAGATCCAATCTTTGTTTGTGTACTAAGCTAGCACTCTCAAGGCGATTTGGTCATGTGATGGATACCGATAGAGGAGTCGTGCAATGTGATTCTAAGGCTCCATTCGTTCATACAAGTACGCTACAAGTGATAACTATTCGTAGAACACTTAATAATTCGGATTATATATGGATCCTGGATTAAAGGTTATTTATGCAATATGATTAGATCGTATGAAAACCTAACAAAACTAAAGCATATGTCACTCTCTCATCAAAATTTTGCCGCCTACATAATTTGCGAGACATTTTGGAAAATATAATACTTTATTAAAATAAGTAGAGAGATAGTAAAATAATCTTATTTAATTTGAATTATATAAAATAATTCTATTAAGATATTAAATTACAGATATTTTTAAATGCCATATTCAAATTTACATGAAAGTAAGCTTAGTACGAATATTCAATCAATTACTTTAAAATGTAGAACCGAGCTCGAATCAAAAACTAGTATACTCGACTAGTCGTAACCTCTTATCACAAAGGTGGAAGGAGGGCCTCCAATTAGGTACTCTGTAGACACATACTTGTGTCTCGCTATTTAAGGGTCCAATGATGAAACATACCGCGATATTAGTTGGTGCGACCTAACGGAAGAGCAATCCGAATAACCAATCCAAAATTGTGTTTTGAAATGATATTTTAAAGCCCAATTAATTGTTCATGATGATTAATTGTATTTTAAGCCCATAAAATGTTTTAAGTCCATTTAAGAGCCCAATTAAATATTTATTATTTTAACGAATATTTTTTATAAATATTTTTATTATCTTTGATAAATATTTTAAATACAAATCAGATTTTTATTCCGTGAAATTTAATCTCCGGATTTTAGGGATAAAAAATTATCTTCAACATACACGTTGATAAAAAAAACAGGAATATACTGGAATATACGCCGGACGCGGGGGCCGCGCTCAGCTCGCCACGTGCGTCCAGCATATTGGTTGGGAATGCGTCGGAGCGCGCCAGTGAGCGCCTGACAAGTGGACTTGTGACTCACACAGAGTCCTGCGTCTGACGCAAGTCTTGTGTGAGACGCAAGTTTCTTTATTATCTTTTTAAATACGCGTATACACGTGTACACATTTGATTGTTTGGCCATGTCATGCACACCAATGTGCGCCCGACGCGTGGACGTGCGCCCGACACGTAGGCTGCGCCGGGCGCGAGTCGTTGCGTGAGGCGCACGCTCCTTTTCCTATAAATACTTGTGATTCCCCGAATCACGGACGACTTTTCATTATTATATTACGAGCACAAAATCCTTACAAACACTTACGAATACAATTACGAATCTCAAAATACTTTCAATACATCAAATCAATTTCAATTCCTGATCATACTACGTTCCTGGTTCCACGATTGCTCCGCCTAATGATCATTGTGCTCCTCAATCTAAGCCGCCTACGTATAATTCCTGAGGATCCTTGAATAATCAATTATATTTATTGCCTAGAGATTACTAACAATTTATTTCATGATGTAGATCTTTAAGTAATAGTCGTTCTACTGTATATTCTAATCCCTTTTCTATACTTTACTTTATATTCATATTATTATTATTCCTGCCTACACATATTATATGCTTGCCTGATCACTCTGATCATATTATATGATTGTCCTGCTTTATTGCTTTTATCACCCACATGTTATTTTTGCTAATCAAGGCCTAAAGAACTGTTCTAATATTAATCAGATTAATTTGGACAACCTGCTAAGTTCCCTGTAAATTGATTGCCTAATAACATATCACTAAAATATAGTCTTTTATGTGTTTCCTGAACTAACCTAGACTAATTATTATTTTTAGGGTGCTTAAAACATTACTTGGTTATTCTTTTGCATAAACATTGACATGAATCGATATTTAGTAGAGGCCAGCAATGGGCGAATGTGGTTCATTATGACCGTGTTCGTACCCTCACCCCCGAACTCAATCTTTGGTTCATTTTAACCATCTATGGAGTCTATTCCCACAATTTGCCCCTACGGTTTTCCATATCCAATTAGGTTTATGATTCTTCCTAGAAAGAATTGTTGGCGACTTCTTTCAAAATATTTTTCAATAAAACCTTTACAATGGAGTAATCAAATTTAATACTCGCTCATACCGCGTAGGCGAAATAAAAACATGCCTACATAGTCCCTCTTCTTTTTTTACTTGCTACATTGTTGTTTTCACTAGTTTATGGGAGATGTCTTTTTCAACCTTTTTTTGTGTACTTTCTGACCCTTTTAGCATTAAATGAGGTGGGGGAACCTTACTTTTTGATGGGAAAAGTAGTAAAAAAAATATGGGAAATTCTCTCTGGTAGCCCCGAGGTTTTGGGTTTTGGGTTTTCTCAGTGGTAGCATTTCTTTTTTTTTCCTCATTGGTAGGCGTCAACTATAATTTTTTCCTTCCTCGTAGCATTTCCGTTAAGTTTGCGTTAGTTTTACTCTGCTTTAATTTGACACGCAAAACGATACGTTTTTAATACGCAAAATGAGGTATTTATGGTCGTTTTTTGATAATTCCGACCTCAAATTGAGTCCTTAAGGACAAATTGACCCAACAAATCCTAGATAGAGTATTTTTCCTAGGCGTGCAAACCGGGTCAAATATCTCGTTTTGCGTGTTGAAAATGTCACCTTATGCGTGCCAAACTTAAAACAAAGTAAAACTAACTAAACTTAACGGAAGTAATACGAGGGAGAAAAATTAAAGTTGAGGCCTACCTTTGAGAAAACAAACAAAGAAATGCTACCACCGAGAAAACCTAAAACTAACGCTACCGGGGAGAATTTAATTGCTAGAAAAGTATAATACATAATAAAGTTATTACTTTTTGGTGGGAAGTACTTCAAATAATGAAAGTTTAAACAATGTACCAAGTAAAAAAACAACTATTTAACGAAAATGTAACAAGTAAAAAAAGCGTAGGGAGTAGGTTGTTTTAGTCGTGGACACTCGTGGTAAGACGAAATGCAGGGCTCCAAGTCCAACCAATACGGTATGCGGCACTGAGCCACTGAGTGTGAAAGTCTGTTGGGCGGCACGCCATTAGAGATGGCCACTGGTGCGGGCTGGGTGGGCTGGTCCGCGGGCCCTAGTGGGCCGGGCCGAGATTTCACGGCCCGGAGACCGAACCGTGAAATTCACGGTTTGGGCGGGGCCGGTCCACAGTTTGAAAAATCTTGGCCCACACTGGCCGTTACCGGTTTTACCGGTTCGAACAGCGGTTTTGGCGGTTCGTGGGCCTACTCGGGGTGGCGGGCGGCATGAGAATTTTTTTCAAGAATTATTTAATCATTAGAATCATTTATTATTGTTACATAAAACCTTTAAAATTAATTAAAATATATACAATATTAATATTAATGAATAATTTCATTATTTTTGAATTTGATTGAATTATAATATATGAAATTTGATTAAAATATATACAATTTGATTAAAATATACACAATTTGGTTGAATAATTACTTGGGCTGGACTGGTCCGGTTCATGGGCCGGGCTGGACCAATTTCGTGTCGGGGGGCTGGCCTTGGGAGGGGGCTGTGGGTGGGGGCAAAAAATGCCCACGACAACCTCATACTTCCCCGGTTTTGCCCGGGCTTTTGGGGGGTCCCGGCCCTCACGCGGCCAAGAGGCGGGCTGGGCTGGGTGGGGTTGGCCCGGATTGCTGTCCGCCATCTCTACACGCCATCATGAGGTTTGGGAAGCAGCTAGCCAGCTACCACATATAAAACTCAAATAAACGAACGGCTTCAACATTTGCTTCATTTTCCACTCTTCAAATATCATCGCAAGTATAATAAGCAATCCTTCCTCTAACAAGCAAGAACAAATACTCTAATTAATAATTATGGCAATTGGAGTTCTTGCTTTTCAAGGCTCTTTCAACGAACACATCGCAGGTTCTTTTTCCTCTCTGTTTTCCTTATATTACTACTACTTTACTTTTCTTGCTAATTCCCATAAAAAAAAACATCATTATTTGTGTCGATTTTGTGTGTGCAGCACTGAGGAGGATAGGAATAAAGGGTGTTGAAATTAGGAAGCCTGAACAGTTGGAGAATGTTGGTGCCCTCATCATTCCTGGTGGTGAAAGTACCACCATGGCCAAACTCGCCGAGTTTCATAATATGGTAAGACCGTCTCACTAACTATCTTAAAGGGGGTTTTTTTTTTTTTTGTTTACGATACTATTTAAGTGGATTGTTACTCGTAAAAAGGAATTTTTGTATAACAACTATCTCTTTTATTATATGAATTGGGTTTGCTTTACTTTTGTTCTATGGGATTTTTATTTAACTGTGTTTTATGATTGAGTTTTTTGTGAATTTTGGAATGGAAATCTGCATTAATTTTAAGAAAGTTGAGTTAATTAAAGGAATGATGGGAGTGAATTTTTTTTTCTCTATTCTCTCTTTTATTGTAACTTTTTGTGAACTGGGTTTCCTTTACTTTGTTCTATAAGAATCTTTTCATTTGGGTTTTTGATGGGATTTTTATGAATGTTGAAATGGGAAATTTGCATTAATATTAAGAAGTTTTGAGTCAGAATTGTGGAATGAGAATACGTAGAGCAATAATGAATGCTTTCGATGGTGTTAACAGTTTCCTGCCTTGAGGGAGTTTGTCAAGATGGGCAAGCCAGTTTGGGGAACGTGTGCAGGACTGATTTTCTTGGCAAATAAAGTTGTTGGTACAGTTTTCTCTTTCTCAATTGTCAATCAAGGCAACCATTTTCTTATACTCGAACAGATGCCTCGTTAATTCTTAACTTGTTGACAAATTGTCAACCAAATAGCTATGTTACTCCGACTCGGGTAACCAATATGTGTCTAAGTGTCCCCTCTCCTATTTATGCTCGAAATGAAGTGTTGAAGTTTCCATACCCATGTCAGAGTGTAGAGCATCCAATACGGGTACTTGAGGTCAAATGAAGAGTCCAAGTATCATAGACCAATAGTAAGAATTTATATTGAATGGAGAGGGATACGAGTCTGAATGTGTTCATAATCAAGAGCTGGAACACATATGAAATTACTAAGAAATAAGCTGACGATCTGCAGGGACTTGGGTTTTTCAGGTCAGAAAGCTGGTGGACAGGAACTTGTTGGAGGCCTTGATTGCACAGTCCACAGGAATTTCTTTGGTAGCCAGGTAGTTTTGGGAGCTTTTGTTTCCTGTTGCTTGGTCTGGCAATATGAAAATCAGTATCATTGGCCTGAAATTTTTTTATCGTTGCTTTTATTGTATGTGATGAATTTGCTCTGCATTTCTTTTCATTAAAAAATAATCTTCCTTCTATATAAAAGGTTGACAAAATTGCATTTGCTTATGTGGTCTTAGTTGTTATGGATCTAATGAAACCGGTGATAGCATGTCTTGATGCCTATGCTATTCATGTTCTGCAAGTTAAAGTGCTCATCATTTCGGGCTGATAGAGCTGTTGTGTCTAGAGCGTAAATTATTAAATTATGGTTGTCTTTGTTTGCATGAGTTTGCCTTGCTTAAATAATACAAATGAGTACTTGTCCCTGTCTAAATATTTAGACTGTTAAATCTCATCATGAATACAGTGGTATATGCTAGTTGAGTGTAGAATTTGGTTTTCATGGAAAAATCAAGCATTTTAGCTGCGTTATTTTGTTGGGTGCTGTTATCGATTAATCTTTCCCTTGTGGAACTTAAAATTAAAAAAAAAATTTCTTCATGCAGATTCAAAGTTTTGAGGCAGATATCTCTGTGCCTCATATAGCAGATAAAGAAGGTGGGCCTCCAGGCTTCCGAGGTGTATTCATACGTGCTCCTGCTATCCTTGAAGTGGGTTCAGAAGTTGAAGTGTTAGCAGAAGTTCCTGTTCCCGACAATCTGAAGAACTCAGACGCAGCAAAGGAGAGCGCAGAGGTTAGCTAAGGATTTAGTAATTTGAGGTTTTAGTTATTATGACTTATCACATATGAACTGTGGTGGGTCAGTAAAAGAGTTCAAGAATATGTTTATGGACAAGTTTGAAGCTAATTGTCATGCATAATTTCCATATCAACCTGTGGTGCATCCAATGGTTTAGATTTGTAACGGAATCTTTTTGTTTCATGAGTTTCTTATATTATCCTTTCATAATTCTTTGTTCCGCAAACTTAGTCTAAGGCTGACGGAATCGGATTGTGGACATGCAAAGCCTAGTTTAGGAGGAGTTTGTGGTTGCCTGCCCCCTTTCTCGAAGTTTCTCCTCGTTAGTTAAGAGAATTGCACTTTATTAGAGGACCTTTGAAGAAGGATGTCCAAAACCTTGATAAGGTTCTAGTCCTGATCTCAATCCAAGGTCCCAGAGATTTTGAAAAGTGAAGGTATATATGGATTAAAGGGTCCTTTCTGTTCTGTTGCTTAATACTTGTTCAAATTTCCTCCTTCTCTGACTCAATGTGTAGTCTGTCCTGTTGTGTCATCCTAAGACAGGGTTTTGAGAAACACAGATCCAGGAATTGATCCTTTGTGTATATGCTTGAAGAGTTCTGTGGTTCTTCCCCTTGGCAATAAATTCTACTTTATTGTAGTTAGAGGGCTTAGAGCTTGGTGAACATCGGGTCAGGCTCAGTTAGGTTTAGCCTTGAGCCCTTAATGGACCAACTCATAGCCACTGATGCCATTGTTTAGCCTGTTCAAGCTCAGTGTTACCTAATTCGCTATATAAAATTCGCCCTTTTTAAATTCCACAATTCGCCAAAAAGGGAAAAAAAAAAAAAAAAAACCAATAATAATTTCTTTTACAAGCGAAATACGGGGAGGGAAAAAAGATAAAAAAAAAAAAAAAAAATTGGACGAATTCTATGCTCTGGGCCAGTTTTTACGGAACCTATTCTTTTTCCCCCTCTTTTATTCATCTTCAGAAAATGATTAGTTTATACTTATTAAAAGAAGTGTTTTCATTTCGATGTGCCCAAATGAACAAATTAGGGAAGTTGGCGAATTTTTTTGTGGGATTTGGAAGAATTCTTTATCACCAGTTTTGTAATTGTACCTTTTCTTTGGAAGATAAAATAGGAGATATTTTTTCTACTTATTTGTGTCTCGATCATTACAGCCACGCTTGTTGACAACCCTTTGAAAAGTATCTGCTAAATTGGGTTACATAAGAAGAACTTTTTGTTTAGTAGTGGATGATAATAGATAATTCATTATATGAAAAAGAGAAGTAAGAGAAGAGGTAAAACAAGAACTCATTGGTGCTGATGAAATTTTGTGAAGAATATTTGGAAGTTTATGAGAAAATTGGAGAGTACGAGAGTTGAGAGTGCCAAAGGGAACAAGTGTTTCTGTGTGTGGAATAGGAGGAAATAGAAAGGGGTCGTAACAGAAAATGCGAGGAGGTAAAATATGGAGGAAAAGAAAGGGGTGGGGGGATTTCACAAATTGAAATTTTCAACCCAACTTTAGCTGAACATTATATTTCTGTAAAAAAAAACTTTGGCAGGCCGGTCCGGGCCTGTCAATTGGGTTGGTCCAAGTCCAAAGAAAAAATGTTATGCTGTTGAAGCTGTGGGCCACGACCCACAACCATAGAAGTCCTGCAAGGCTGGTTCTTTTGCATTATGGATAGACAATTGAGTGATACCTGTTTCCCAAAGTTTCTTTCTCTAGGAATGAACTTAAGACAGTGGAATATGGCATATTCTCATATTTTGTTCCCGTTCTATGAAGCAGAGAAGCTTAGTATGGATGTTGATTGTGTTCAAGTCATAAGGTGTAAACAAACTCTTTCCCCATGGCTTATGACTTGTGACTTGTGAGCATCTGAAAATGGTGGATGTACTGGAAGGTAGCCAATTTTCATGAACAAGTATCCAGTTTGTGGTGCTATGTAGGTTCCTTATACTTTACGAGATGGAGTTTGTCAACCTGCTATTTGATCATTTGCATGTATGGTGGGCCAGGTTTTTGGGGGGTGGAGAGGTGGTTAGAGACTGAATTAATTCATTGAAACTGGAATTGTAGGTTTCAAATTAATCAGGCTTGTGAGAGTTGTATTTCCACAGTTTATAACATAAGAGGAGTTTCATCAATGTCATGACCAATTCCCTTGGTCATTTTATAAGAATTATCTAATAGAGATTTTTTCTTTTCTTTCTACACCTCCTTTCTGTCTCTCTTGGGGTTTCCTTTGCTGTGAATATATGGTTGTTTTGTCTTTAAGCCAAACTCTTTGCTTGATCATTGTTGTATCATGCATGTTAACTCTTTTACTTGAGAAGATAATACCTTTAACTCTACCAAGGTTTGTAGTTATTGGAGGGAAGGAAGGAACTTTTACACTTGCGGTTAGCTATGTTGCACAGGAACAAAAGGGTAAGATATAAATGGGTAAATGTGGAAAAATATTTATCTTTAACAATTTGAAAATCAGAAACAAATAAATCATTTCTTTTCTTTTGCCAAGAAATCTAAAATCTTTTTTCTGTCGTTGCCAATATTATACATAAAGAAGGTATAATTTGATAAATTAGAACAAGAGATAAAGAAGGTATTAGAGTTAGTTTCAGTTATTTAAAAGGATAGTATTACTTATTAGAGGAAAAAAAGATCATTTTAAGACACTGAGATACTCGAGGCGGAAAAACGTTTTGGTCGTTTAAAGAAGGGTTTTCAAAATTTCTGTGATATTCCAAGTTTCTGAAACCAAGTGAAACCCTTCATGAGACTTTTTGATGCATCAAAGGTGGATAGGGAGGGCATGATGAGTTTGATTAGGTCATATAAGTGATATTCAAGATCTCTGGAAATAGCTGATTTTTTTAGTTAGGTTACTGTTAGAGCTTCTTTTTTTTTTTTGGTTGTGGGTTGACATTTTTCATAACCATCAACTAATGTACAAAAATGTTATACATAGACCATCATTAGCTCAGCTGAATGCGCAATACAACACAGTCAGTGTAGCGTACTAGCGTGGCCCTTTCCTGCCTCTTTGGAAACTGGAATTATAACTATCTCAACAACCAAAGACAAGTGAGTTGGATTTTTTGACAGAGCTAAAGCATAATCATGTCACCGATTTACACTTTGCCTTTTGATGTCATTGTACTAGATTTTATTCCCAAGGCCTTATGACTCTTGCATCAGTAAAAATGTTGATAACTTGATATCTGAATTCAAAGAAATGGTGTGAAGTACAAACTTCAGCAGAAGTAGAGGCTGATGATTATTTTAGAATGACCCTCAATAGAAGAGATGGCCTTTTTTTTCCTTCTTTTAGTTTGAACCTAGTATCGAGCTTTGATAAAGATACTGAAGAATCTGTTAGAGAGAGAGTAAGCTGCACCATTGATGTAATTTGATGTGAATGCTATGGTCTGAATTATAAAAGTCTCTATGTGATAGGGCTAAGGGTAATTATTAGCTGGGATCAGCTATTGAGCATTAAAAAGCTTAACAACACACTTAGAACGCTTGAGCGTGAAATTGAAGTAAGCAAACAGCGTCTCCAAATCACCACATATTTAGGAACCCAATCTGGGTGGGATATGTTGTCCGTAACTTTTAGATTTCTACATTATGAAATTGTCTGCCAATGAACTCCAAACTCTAATGGCGGTGAATAGTCTAACACTCTCCTAAGGGTAGCAGATATTATGTCCCATTTTCTAATATATTGTCTTCATTCTTTTTTAATTGCAACGTTTCCTTATTTGAAAGTTACATTAATTGCAACTTTTCCTTATTTGATAATATGTTCTCTCTATCTCTCTTCTACGACATGGGTCCCACTTTTTATCCATTTCTATCTCTCTCCTCTTCACATGGCTTTTTTTAAGTGATGTGCCAAGAACAAACGAAGTATGCCGTATGATGGGGGCATCATTGATTGTATTATTGGGTACTCTAATGTAGGAAGAGCTGGTCATAGGCATAGGAATAAGAAGAGAGCTTAATTTATTGGCTTGATGGATCCTATATTAGTTTCTATAGTCTTTACTAGTTGTTTGTAGAGGAAGTAAAGGACCTAATAATCATTTATGGTTGGACTAGAAGATTTGAGGTTGGCCATAGTTTTAGTTGAAGTAACAAAAAACACCCTTAAAAATTAAATTAAACCCCACTCCTAACTACTTTGCATCTCAACAACCACCCATGTTCTCTTTCTTGCCAGTTGGCGTCACATAGGACTTAGGAGTGTATGGTCGTTACTTGAAAAAAATGCCTGACTTCAGGATTGTTTTAGTTGATTGCCCTATGAAAATTATCTTATAAAACTGGTAGTGTTAGTTGTATGAATATTTGTCAAAGTAAAGGGGTGGTATTAATCAAAATTCTCAATCAAGGTTGGTTTTTGGTTGATTATTTTTACGTCTAAATCCTGCTGTTGCTGATGTGTGAAATTATGGACTCCAAAAGATTCGGAGTTTGGAAATCATTCTTTGTTCAAAGGGCCAAGTTTCATGCATATGATTGATTTTGTTTCCTTGCTTTCTTTCCTTGATTGAAATTAACATTTATTGAGAGCTAGATCATTATGGAAATTTATTGGCCACACGTTAAATCGGAAATTTCATGTCGTCATACCTGACCTTTTAGGTGAATCCTGAATCTCTTAACAAAGTGATTGTAGCTGTAAAGCAAAGGAATTTGCTAGGAACGGCCTTTCATCCGGAATTGACTGCTGACAGCAGATGGTAATTATTGGACATTTCTTATATGAGTAAATCTGTTTTTTCCCCATTTCTTTCAGTAAACTTATTGTTATTTGCAGGCATTTGTACTTCATAAAGATGGTTAATGACCTCAGCCACGAGACTGAGACCGAGACCGAGAGCACAAGCAGTATCATCAAAGCAGAAGACTTGTGTTCCTTGCAAGATCAAAAAGATTGATCTGCCCATTTACTTACCTTAGCAGAGTATATGCATATAGCTTGGTTATAAGTTTATAGTTTTAGTAGGATAGTCTCAGGAAGATATAGGTTATTTGCTTCACTTTGAAATGAATGTCCATATTCGTTTAACCTAATCATATGCTCACACTCACACCGACAGAAGTTGGCCTCTATTGTTGACAATGTTATAGTTTTTGATTGTTTTGCTTTTGAAGTATATTGTTGACAATGTTAGAGTGATACTATTATCTTTGAAGAAGATGGTGAAACATTTTCACAGCATAGTTCTTTTACAATTTGACTTCCATGTGAAGCATCGCACACTCAAATGATGGTGCAACATATCAAGGGGAATCTCCATATATCTTTGCTCAAGTTTTGATTGATGTTCCTAGTTTAGAATCTTGCATTATTTGGAATAACATAGAATCTTATAAATTTTTCTCAATTTATAAGAAAAAACATACGCGTGTGTAAACGTTGATTCCTCTCAATTATTTCACTTGATAATATCAATTTTTTTATAATTTTTACAAATACATAATTATAGATATTTATAATCAAATATATCCATCGTACAATAATCAAAGTCAAACCTGAAAGGTCGTTACATCAATAAGTTGAATGGAGTATATTTTTTTTGAAGCGACGTAACACCTTAAAATTTTCTTTTTGGTGAGATATAACCTTACAGTATTTTCCGACTTTTATTCACTAGTTTTCGGTGTGGACCCACTTTAATCCCCCGAGTGCTCTCTACATGTGTGTTGGGTTTTACATTTTCTTGAAGAGAAACGGAGGGGAAATGTCAAAAGTAAGTACCCATGTACATACGGCATTGATTGAAAAAGTGGTATATAAAAACTTCGAAATCGATGGGTTAACCCTGAAAATAGGGTGAGGTTGTATCTCGGAAAAAAAACTTTAATGCGTCAAGTTGTCGAAAAATTATTAAAGTTGTTTCTCACAAAAAGTAGTATATAAAAGTGATATTTTGATAAATTATCCTTATTAGTATCCTACTATCCTCTTTTTGTACTTGTTAGTAACACCATAAGTGATTCTTACCATTAACCTAATATATGCATATGCCAAAAACCAAATTTATGACTAGTCAGTAACACATATCGCACCACCACCTATAGTGGTGGTGTGTCGCAATACTCGCATAGACGAATTTGTATATTTTAGTCATAATTTTGTTAAGCTCCGTCCGGTTGGCGAAAAACACTTTTTTTGGAACTAAATTTTCACGAAAGAAAGCTTTCCAAAAGAAAATACAATTGCAGTTAGTGATCTTTTGTTTGATTCCTTGCATGAAAAGTTAGAGAGCCAAAGAATCAATGAAAGTGAAAGGGTAGAAATTTGGGAGGAAAGAGGAAGGTGAAAAATAGGGATGAAAATGTAGCATCGCTCCTAAGAATGAAAATATTTTCCACCCATACAATTGCAAAGTTAGTGATTTTTTTTTTTTTTTTTTTTTTTAAGGGAGTCACCAACCCTTTTACTTTCAATTTTGTATTCTTGTTTGTTTATTATTTATATTTTATTGTAATTGTAAATGGCGAGTTTCGTATGAGAGAGACACCAAAATCATAAATGCCGCTTCTTTTAATTAAAGACACACCATTGGCAACATCCTTCGCATGTAACTTGTTTTTCCCCCATCAATTTCTTTTCTTTTCTTTTCTTTTCCCCAATTTTTTAAGCTTCAACTATAAAACCCAAACCCTAATTTTCATTTGTTGCTCTACATGTATAGGCAATTGCACAGGAGACCCAAATGTCCTTTTTGCAGTTACAAGCTTCCCACCCTCTCCAAGATAAAAATTCTTGTCGTGGTGAGTTTTTTGGAGCTTCAAATTCAAGTTTTTTTGGACAATTTTACTGCCGTGTCAAGTAAAATTTAAGCAACCTCCGAGTTGCTATCTTCAAAAAAAAAAAAAAAAAAAAAAAAAAAAACGAGTTGCTAAACGATGTTCACGTTTTTTCCTACTAACGCCCTAAATACACCAAAATACATACATGCCCCCATAAAATACACTAATATTGGGTTTTAAATTGTTATTTTTAGGACAAATGTATAAGATACTAGTAATTTGGGTTTTCCTTTCATGATGTCCAAACCAAGTGTAGATTGAGATGTGTCTCTAAGAAAAAAATGTTTCATAGGAAACCCATTGTTACGTACACCCCATTCTATGTTCCCTCCTTGCAATCGAATATCTTTTTGATTTTAGATTCTAATCATGTTTGTAAGCTCTCTAAAGTAATAGGCTTGTATCACATTCTTATATCAAGAATGGGTAAAAGGTTTCGACTTGGATGTTCTCGTCACTTGTATTCATGAATCATGATACGTATGTCCATTACAAATAAGAAGATAGTTCATGTTGATATGTTTGCGCTTTGTGAGCTTCTGCTTGAGGCTGGTGTATCCGATTCTTTGAGTCAAGAATTGTGTCTCTCATTAAGTAAGGTTTCAACAACACAATGCCAAATTCATAATTCCTAATCACTATACGATAGGTTAGCTGTAAGAGTCAAGATTTTATCTTTGGTAGTGGTTGATGTTGATCCTCTTTCGTCAATTTTCTTTTTGTCAAGTGTTATATGTTCCCGCAAACCTAACTTCTAATCAACTAAACTAAGGGACTTGGAAGGCCATATATTATCATTGGTGGTGACTTGCACCTCGAATTGTAGCTCTCGACGATTTGAGCGTTGAGGAATTCTTGAGGCCCTTGCATGTGGGAAACAATGTTTTCATTGGATTATATTTGATTATCTATGCAGATTCACACGACAAGTCGGTCTTCACCAACCTCGGGCATACAAGCAAGCTATCAATGACACCGGACAAGGAACTTGATTATCCGAAAAGTGCATTTGAGGTGAGAATATGTCACCAAGTGTACTTTGTTTTACCTAGGTATATAAACTTGTGTATGTGCTATCTTTGTTCCATCGAGGTTCAAACTCCCTACTGATTAGTTTACGGACTCATAACTATCGGGAGTCTAAAATGCCATAACTTGTTATGTCTTTGGAGGTCTGTCTTTGCTATAATATTAATTGTATCTCAAGTTTAGAAGACCAAATAGGGACATATTAGCACCCAGTATCTTGCTTAGCACCCAATTATTCTAGCGATGAACTGCTCTTAACAACAAAATTTGATTGTTATTTATTGTTGAAATTACTTGGTGTTAATGAGTTGATTTTGATGCACTGACATCTTCTGTAGGCTGAGGTAACAAGATTTGCAAGTGAATATTGATCCAAGCCTCGTGAAACACAATGTTCTGTTTGATGCATAAATGGATTTTGAAGGAAGACAAACTAGTGATTTGTATTTAGTTAGATGACGTAGTTTATTGTTAGTCGAGACTCAAATCTCCTATGCTAGTTTGTCAATGAAAATCTCCTTGGCTTTGATGGGAAAGAATCACCTTTGAATGCATCTTATGTCCTTGCGGCAAGAAGCTACCATATCTTTTAGTCTTGTTTGTTTGGTTCACTTATAACTCTTTCTTGTTGTGTTTCTCTGTGACCAACCATTTATTTTTTGATTGCATCATGCTCTAAACTTCTTGTTTTCTTTTCTCTATACCTCTCAAAATTCGTATAAAAATATTCAAAACACCCAACAACTTCCATGAATTCCAATATGCTTTCCAAAATCTCACATTAGCAACCATGAGTAGAAACGCGCTTTGTAGACTCAAATCGGCTATCCGGTTAGTAGCAATCAATCTTCCATTATTTCTACAACTTAAGCACTGAAATACCTATTATTTTGCCACTTTCGGCAAGTGCCACAGGCATGCAATAAGGGTTTTACACACCACTACTTCAAAGGTGCTTTATTAAGTGAAATCTTCACCTAGACACAAAAGTTGTTATTACAAGCATTGATTTAGAGCTATTACGATTAACAATAGGGATAAAACTTGGTTGACTAAGCGGGAAATTTACCTACTACTAATAGAATGTAATGTAAGGTGGAATCCAACTTAACATGAACAATTATTTTTTAATGGCTTATTAGGAGTGGGTAATCCAACTAATGGGTGGAAGTAGTTATGTCCATAACAACAGGTGGTAGAACATAAAAGTTCCATAGTTAATGCGATCCCACTAACAAAATGGAAAAATTCGGTAATTAGCTAAAATATAGAAATTTAATAGCCAAAACATTTGACTATAAAGTTGTTACAATTGTCAAAAAACACCCACATATCCAAAAGAACTAACTAAAAACCCTTAAAAGAAGCTATATATCATCAACATTATCAACAAAAATGTAAAAAAGAACCCTAGAAATACCAAATATGAAAACATAAAACTTCCATCTATATAAGAGATGAAACCTTATTCAATAAACATGCATAAAAGTCACTGAATCACTCCATCCTCCACACACCTACTTATATGCGCGTGATATCGCATTTGCCTTTGGTAGATAAACATTAGGCAGTGTTGGCCGCAAAGGGCATAGGCATTGATAAACCGAACCATATGATGATGATCCTTAACGTTATCGACGAATCCTGACCCTTGATCATAGTACATGGGACCCACTCCACCCATCATATTCATGTTGTACATTATCATGTTGTTACTACTACCACCATGATCATCCATTCTAGAACCTCCAACTTGTTCAATAACCGGTCGGATTGAAAGGCACTACTTGATGGCAAGAGTATTCTTGATGATAATGATGATTATTATTGTTGTTAATGGGATAGTTAAACATGGGAAATTGATTCAACAGGTTCCACATTAGTGTAATCAACATTATTTTCACTAGAAATCATGAGACTAGAGATGGGTCTTTGGCTCAAAATAGGGAACTAAACCTCCATTATGATTATGATTATGATTAGTAGCCTTAGTCATATCAATCCTTTGACTCGCAAACCCAATCTTTTGATCCAAATGAGCAAGTAATTCCATCAATTGATCAAGATTAAACCCATCAAACTTAGAATCCCAAGATGGGTATTTAGCTAATGCATTTTTATGCCTTAATTTACACAAGTCTTGATCTCGCCCTTCTTTTCCATTAATCAAACATGTCATACAAATTTAGAGCTCCGCTTTATATCTGTCTTCTTTAGGTACCCTTAAATACCTATCAATTATCTCTCTAGCAATCTTGGGATGATCATGGTTTTCGAGGCTGGAAACTCCCCTTTGAAGGCATAAACTTGAGCTTCAAAGATTGTTTCCCTTGTATATAAGGGTAGATAATAATACAAGTGACAAAGGCATAAGATTGACAACTCTTTACCTTTCTTAATCAAACCTTTCTTTTCTCTTTTCAAATGTAGTGTTTCTTGCTTTTCCTTGATTATAAACTCCATTCTTGTTTTTGCCCTACCCATTAATTCCTCTTTTTTTGTGGGTTTGAACGAGGAAAGAGAGAAATAATGGAAATTTAAGTGTGGTAATAATGAATGAAGAAGGTAATAAAGGTGTTTAAGAAGTCAAGTTGCTTGATGTTCAATGAAGTTATAATTGGGATCTTTCGATATCTCGTATGTGTATACGGGAAGTTCTCACTAATCAAAATATCTCAATCATATATACTTCACATCATATCAGTTAAATATGGTCGAAATTTTAATATAATTGCCAAGTAGTTAATAATTTCTATATTGGCTATATAGATTGACATAATTATAATAAAGTTTCCTAATATTATCGGTTTTTGTATTGAAAAATTTAACTTAAGCCAATCCATTAATTTCCCTTTCTTTAATTGCTTTTTTATAATGTAGATTTCATTACCATAAATCGTAAATCTTATTACTTGAGTATAAAATCCCATATAACTCGAGTTGGCATACTTTTTTGATATATATCAAATATCAATCTATTATACTAGTAAAGTATGAAAAAATGATATGTGATTAGCCATTAAAGAAGGGCAATACTTCTCCGTTCTTAAAAAAAAGAGTGTTACTTTGAGGTAACTGACACTATTCATCAATTAACTTTGACTTTATTTTCTCACTATTATATAAAGAAAAACATAGTCAAATGGAATCTTTGTTAGATTGCCCAATGTATACTTTTTTAAAATATCAAAATTTTATAATTTTACTTGTGCTAATTAAAAATATAAAGGGTTTTTCTACGTTATAACCTTGTGTTTTTTGGTTTCTACATTTTATCCCCACCTTTTTAAAATTTCACGCATTACCCTCAAAATTTCATTCTTTAATGCATAGTTCCCCCTGCTGCTAATTATACGTCATTACTTTCACATATTATTGGGCGTAATTAGTATACCATAATTTATGGTGTAACAATCTACAAACCTACGCTTCTTGCAAAAAAACTCAAATGACATGAAATAAATGACAAAGTGACATGAGATTTATGTCATTATTTGTATAGTCCATGTCATTCTTATTGAAGTGTATGTCATTACGCATGTTGCACAATATGTTACCCAAGACACACTTGTTTACTTTTTTAAGCTAGTGGAAATAATCTATAGTTTTTGTAAGCAAAATTAATGACGTATAATTAGCAATAGCAGATCGATCCTTGTTTTCCCTCCAACCACGAATATAGGCTACGTTTGGTTGGGTGTAAAACATTTTCGATGTAAAATGATTTTCATGGAAAACAATTTACAATGGAAAACACAATTCTAAAATTAGTTTTTCGTTGTTTGGTTGAATGTAAGAAAAATGATGAAACGAAAGGAAAATGAAAGGGAAAGTAAGGAGGTAGTGGGAGGAGTGTACAAGAGAGATAAGTTAAAGGAAGGAAAACGGGTTTCCTTCATTTTGAAGGGAAGATGGTTTTTCATCATTAGGAGAGCAATTTTACT
>CANSZD010003295.1:237500-246489 GCA_947648045.1 Beta corolliflora
AAAGCTATCACTACCAAGTACCAACTCACTACGAATCGTTGTCCTAGTATAATCTCAGTGCCCAATCTTCGCAGATGCTTACTTTTTTTTTTCTTGTTTCCTTATACTAGGTTGGCAGTTTAACTCTGTATGTCTTCTTACCCCTTTATAACTTCCTTTTAGAATAAAAGAAAATATATGTCTTTCATGGATTGAATTTATGCGATTCATGTGGATGCCTAATAGAGTAACTTGCTTTAAGGATTGGATTGTTTCCTAATTCCAGTGCTTTTGTCATAAAGAGTTATCTCTGGCAGTGTCAACTATAGTGTTGTAAACTCCTTGTACAATTTCTGGTCTGTACTTTTTGATATGTCATGCAATTGAACACAGGGACCTGGAGAAGAAATATCAGAAGAACATGTTGGGAAATTCGAACAAGGAGAGGGTCAACCACAAGTAAAGGCACATCATGGCGACTACTTTGAGGTGACCTTTTCTCATGACATCCTTTGTTATGATACTAACTAGTTTGTTTGGCACAGACAAATTTGGTATTCAGTAAATTGTGTAGGAAGTGTAGTCTGACATTTGCTTTGTTCATTTTGCCATATTGTTTCAAGGCCAACTATGACTATTTATCCTTATGTCTTTGAGATTATCTCATGATCCAGGTTCTAAAGCTGAAACATCAAATTGAGAAGAATGAAATGACATTAAAGTCTTTCCAGAATCCTGACCTCAACTTGAAAAGGTAATGGGGCATCTTTACTGCGTTCAAATATCCCATGCAAACAACGTTATGCTTGCCTTCATATTACTCTTAGTTTGCAAATCTTAAACTGGAGTAAGCATTCACTGGTTTAAAGGTCATATTTGACTAGCACTACCTGGTACCTGACTTATTTTTGTTTCTTTCTCCCTGGTCTATAGGATTGAAGCTATCCGAAGGAATATCCGAGGAAGCATTGACTGGAGTTGAAGGTGATTGACTTGAAGGAAACACCATCAGGGTGTCATTGAGGACATACCTTCCAGATGTTGAAGGTGTGATGTGCCAGCAGAATGCTGACGATAATATGAAGCAGTCTGAAGTGAACCATGAGTTGTTAATAAGTTGTTGATAGGACTATGGAGCTTAAGAATGTGGAGGTACTCTCTTGTGGTATTAGTTGTATCTGTTGCCTTGCTATGTTTCTCTTGAATCTGGAGTTTTCCATTGTTGATACTCGATTTGACTGGCTTGCTCTTGTTATCGTTGGGAACTTATTGCTAGACTCCCTGACAACATACAAAAGGAATCCAAACTTCCAGTTCATTAAATCGTTTAGCTGTTCTATGCATGCTTGTTTTTTTCCTTCTTTTATCTTCTTCATGCCACTGTCTTTGGCATGGTTTGACATCTGTCAATTAGTGCATTTTAAGATCAATTCCCTTGAGATGCATTTTGCCCTTCTGAAGTCGAGAGGCGAAAATCAAGACACTGGTATCTTTAAATTGCTTGTTAAAAATCTATGCTGTATTTCTGCAGATAATTCCAAATGACGTTTACATAGGGGATGTTATTGAAGCTACAAACACCTTCAGGTCTGTCTTTGATATTTACCTTTTTCTCTTTTCATAACCATTTCTAATTTCCTATGAATTTCAAAATGCTTTACAATTTTTAATTCTCTTGAAGGATGATATAGATTTATGTGCTCGTTGTCAGTTTGTCCCGTCTCAGTTGGCCTTTTACTTTATCTTGATCCTCTGACTGTTGCAATTCCAGTTTTAGTGGAATTTTTGCACAATTTGACAGTAGTATTATTAGCTTTAAAAGTAAAATAGTTTTGTCCTATGGTAATGTTGGCACAAAACAGGGGATTATTTGCGAGAAACCACCTTATAAATTATCCTTTATGAAGAAAACCACTGTCTTCTTTTTCCTTTTGTCAGAAACCACCTATATATACTCCTATTTTAGTTCCATCACCTTGTAAGGGATTCCGTCCAACATGCCCTCCTTGTCTCCTTCCCTCCGACATTTTCTCCTATTTCACTTCAAATTGTCATTCTACAACTAGAAAATAAAATTTGATTAAGCAAAATCCAATTAACACCAATTCTTACTTGGAATCAATCTTACATATTTAAGAGAAAAAGATAAGGTCATGCATTTAATTTGTGTAATTATAATCATCAAATCCCTTCTGAGAATTCTGAAACTTCCTTGTGCTCCTTTTGTTCCATGAATGATACACTCAGACCCGCTCTGTAAACTTGACGTGAATCAGAGAGTTATTGTTGACCTGAGTTATCATCTATGTTACTCTTCCTACTTGCTAGTATGCTGTCTGGTATAGCTCAGCCATCTTAAGACTTTACCCCATACTTCGGTGGAGTAATCGCAACAAAAGAACAAATTATTGAGGGTCTCCCCCTAAGCACCTTGCTACGACTCACCCCAGGCCTCCCATACACGTGACTTACAAAAAGAAGGAAGAAGGGAAAAGGGGAATCAAAGAAGGGAGGGCAATTTGGGAAATTCTGAGGAAGAGAATGCTGAGCTGTTGGGTATGAAAAAGAAGGAACGTTGAGCAGGGGGCTGTACTAGATTCTGTTGTAGCTGTGGCAGGCGCCAATTAGTACTGGTGACACCTAAGGCAGTCTCTAGAAGGGTAACCTGGTCTTTATTGCTTTCTAGGAGTGAGTGCAGTAAATAAATAGGAGGGATTGTAATAGAAAGAGGTATCCAGAAATTATTGAGAGTGTGTGCTTGGGAGAGTCTCAAACCTCTCGAATGCATTGAGTCTGTATTGAATGATCCTTGGGTTAAGCAATACTAATCTATCTTTGATTTGCGTTTATCTTTGTGATTAATCCTAGTTCATAGCACACCTCTTTCTGGCACATAATACACATTGGATCACAATGAACACCATATATGAGCACTCTCTCACAAGTAGCTATCTTCCAACTTTCAAGAGTGCCTATCCTGCCAATGAAAATACATTTAGTGTGAATAGGAGTATTACATTAAAACTTCTTCCAGGGAACTTTGGCATAATTACTCGTCATAGCATTGTAAACTTTCCTGAGAGAGAATTGTTTAGAGCGTTCCAGTTCGCCAATTCGCAATTCACAGTTTACCTATTAAAGGGGCTTCTCCTAAATTCAACTTCACAAACGAATCCTGTTCCCAAATTCGTTCCGTGTTGAGAGCAATCGATGAATTATGTGACACTGGTCTGGACTCTGGAGGTAACTATTCCCATTTGGCACATGTCTAAGGTATCTCATAGCTTCACAAATCTTTATAATTGAGAATACTTGAGTTGGGATCCCGAATTGAGCAACTTCCTATTATATACGTAATACGTATGGGCCCATTCCACATCTTTTTTTCATAATTTTATTTTCGAGTCAGATGTTATAGCAGCTTGCAAATTGTAGCTCTATCCACATTGTGGTGCAGGTAATGTTCTGCCTTATTAATCAGTTTTTTATCATTGACAAAAGGGAGAGGTTCAATTTCAGTTCTTGCCTCAATGTGGAGAAGAAGCATCGTTGGTGGTCTTTGACGGAACCAAAGATTTTCATATGGTGGTGGTTTTAAAAAGTTGTATCAAATGAGTTGGCCTTTCAGTAAATTTCTAAAAAGCGTTTCATCAAGTCTAGAGTATGTCAAAAAGATATCAACTCTGGAATAAGAAGGAATAACTAAGTGCTAAAATCACGTCTAGTATTTGGTATCCTATTTCCTGTAACCGGTGATACAAAAAATTCCAGGAGGAGAGATGAATGATTACTAGGAAAATTCCATGCTCATAAGTGTCATTGCATTAAATAATTATACTCAGTTCTGTCATTATATATAATGTAGATATGAGAACCCTTTTTTTTTCTCTATTATGTAATTCATGTGACATGTTTCTTATTATTGTGCCAGCAAATTATTTTCTGTGTTGCCAGTACCCCAGACAAGGTCCTCCTTGGGATGGTTTTTGCAGAAAGTCCAAGACAAAATTGTCATTTGCACTATAAGACAGCAAATGGTGAACATCGCTAATAAATCCAGGTGACTTTCCCTTATAATTTTTTTCCTTGCATGTCTAAATGCATGGAAGCACGATATTCATGGTTGTTTCATTTTGAAATGGCAGGTACTTCAGTTTTCAATCTTTATAATGTAAACAAACTACATCTGATGAGTAAACCAGGTCATACCTCGTAATATTCTTGCCATCATGTCATTAGGAATACATAGAAAAGTGAACTTCAGAAAATTTTGGATTACCTACATCAGCTTCTTGTTGCTTTAGCTTTTTTCACATGGCTGTCAAGTGAGTTTGTGATCACCTGCTTCATGGTTCAAAACATATGTTTGACTAAAATAAGAGATCATGAATGTTCAGTTTCCATGTTAGGCTAGAATACTAGATACTTCTAGCTATTTTTTATTTCTTATATCCATGATATCTACCTGGTAAATTTTTCTTTTGAAAAGTCAATGCCCACATCAGATGATCAGATCCATGCAATAGAAGTAAGATCTTCAGAAGAATATTCTACTATAGGAGAATCAAAGAGCAGTAAGTTGGACATAAACATGGAACGTTATATATTTAAGCTGAAAACAGGATAATTGATGTAGTAAAAGAAGAGCATAGCAAACAGGAAATGTGGACATGTGGTGTTCCTAGTGAATTTCTGTAGGGATGTCCAAGACATTAGTTAAGTTATGTTTCTGTTTGTGATCCTTTATGAATCTCTTTCTCAGAATAAAAATAAAGAGTAATGAGAAGCAAACGAATTAATGAAAGAAAAAATAACAATTGATTGCTAAAAAGGATTATGTTTTCTCCTATGCTCAGTAATACTAGAGAAATGAAAGTGAAAAATGAAAGAAAGAGACGGCACTGACAAGGTAATCTTTAACTCCCTTGTTGTCCAAATACACTAGAGTGAATACGGGTGTTAGAGATGCATTATGTCCAATATATGCCATTGAGGTGAAAAAGTTATGGGCAAGGCCATGACCCCTCTTGAGCCCCGCCTCAAAATGGGGAAGGAGTTGGGGGTAAGTGCCTACTTATATAGTGAGACTTGTGACCAATTACTCCATATTAATTGCTTCTTATCTTAGAACCTAATAGAACCATTCAGAGTTGTTTAAGTTGAAGCGGACAACCGGAGTGACCCTAACATCGGTTTTTTGATATTCCCAGTGAGGGAAGTAGCTAACCTATCTTCAAGAACCTAAGTATGCAGCCTGGTATGAGCGAATAACATGGCACATGCATTCATCTGGTGTCTAGTACATTGGTAACTAAGGCTTGAATTTTACCTTATGTTTCTTGAAGTCATGATAAGGCTTTTGAACTGCAGCTGTCAGGGTAAAAGAGTCTATAATTTGTTTCCCGTATACTGAAAATTGAAGACTTACTGCATAGTTTGAGTATTATGTTTTACTTTTTTTATGGATTTGGAGAAAGCCAAAGCTTTGCAGTCTGCTCCTTGTTCACATATAAAACAGCGACTTAAAGAGTTGATTCAGTTATATAACTACACATATTTGCAGATTATGAGTAATTTAAACTTGTACAAATTGTTTCTTCAAGTTGTATAAGTGTTTCTTATTTTGTAATTTATGGTCTGTTGCAGGCACTCGTTTGAGTACTTGGATGAGGATGAGTTAATTGTAGCTCATATGATTGGTGGGATAGATGCCTTTGTAAAGCCTTCTCAGGGGTTGGCCACTGTCCACTTCCCCGTTGAAGCTAGTCTCTTTCCGGAGTTCTGATCAGAATGCGAAAGAAATTTCTTTGAGTTTGCTTTCCAAAGTTGAGGCAAGTAATCACTCTAATACTGCTGTGAACTTAGTAATTATCACTCATGTCTCCTAGAAGTGGTCTTGCATTGTGTATTAAAATCTGAAAGCAAAATATTTTGGCTTTGTTGAACATTCTGGTCACTTTGTTGTTATCCCAGGAGATATCAAGAAAATCTTTACACCTAAAAAAACAGTAAATGAGACTGTAATTTCCATTTGGGCCACTAGCTTGTAATGGTGATGTAGGTTTAATACTTTTCCATTCTTAAACTCATTCATCTTGCTCGCATGGAAAAGAGGTGAACCATGGCAGTAATAGGAATTGATAAACAAGTCTCATTAGCTAAAAGGCTAAAAAAATCCTTATTTTATCAGCCTTTTCAGAGGTAGGGAAATGGTTACAGCCAAAAATAGTGCCTTCTCTTTCCTTTCTCCTCTATGTTACCCTGCATTGGGTGTGGTATTGAGGTAATGGATGAGCAGGGGAGAAAAGTTATTCTTTTGTTTTCTCCCTTCTCCTTTTGCATTAACATCTAGTTTTAGACTGAAATAAGAAAACGTCTCCATGACATCAAGCACAGAGGGATAGGGAAAGGGGGGAGAGGGGTTAAAATTGAGATCTGAACCTTAGTTTATTAATCTTGAAGTTGTAAATTTCTATGGGGACAAACAATGTGGATGGAGGAAGGCCTATATCGACGACGTTCGGTTCTGCTTATTTTATTTAATGAGTTGATCCGTCTTAGACCGAACAAGGAAAACGAGAAGAACTACGAATATAAAGTGAAGTGCACCTAACTTAATTTTTTGGAAGCGTCATGTGTTTTTTTTTAATGGGAATAGGGAAAATTATCAATAATAAAATGCCATACAACATCTACAACTTTAAAGACTCCTATATTTCATTTTATCTTTTCTTATTTTTATCGTATTATTATTTTTTTACGTTTGGGCGCGCTAGTTGTGATGATTTTTAATTGCACGGTTAAGCACTAAGAAATATTGTGCATCTTTCCGTCTTTTAGACACTTAGCTTTTACAATTAAATATTTCGCATTTTTTCTAATTTATTACGCTACTTTTCTTGCGGAGTTGGTAAATTCTTTTGATCTTGATATACTAAAAGCTTAATAAGTTTTGTGGATCGCATTGAAGAGACACTTTTAGAGAAATATCGTCCCGACCTCCATCCTTATGATCTAAGTCCGTTAGTGAAACACTATTGTCTCTGAACATTTAATACTTCACCAATCATCATTGTTCTTCAAATGTAGCTTCTTCGCTCTTGTGATCATGATGAAAAATGTCCCCCGAGTTAGATATTAATATCGGTAGTCTTTGTTTCATTTCATGGAATTATTCTAGGATTTTTTTAATCCATTTTGTTCTGACATTCGATCAGTCTTGGTTTGAAATGGATTACGTGCGACCCATTCTCGTAAGAGTTGATATCTCCAACATATTTGTATCAACTTGTACATGAATGGACGTTGTCTTGTTGGAGCAAGACGCGGATATGAGGTGATTTGTGAATGTGCTCGAGCTTCATACTTAATTGTGTTTTCTTAAAAATGGTGAAAGTTAGTGACCTTGTAGGTTTGAAGTTACCATAACTAAAGTCTTACTATTGGGGGATTTTTTTCACTTTGTATGCGTACACATGCTTTTATAATAGTTACTTCTTCCGTCCCTCAATGATTACTCCATTGTATTTGACCACAAATTCCCGGTATCATACTTCCTCCTGTTCTTTTTATTGGAACAATGAGATTTTTACACTATTCAATTCACCACCCCTTAACCATCTATCATGATTTTTACGTTAGGAAAAATATATCATATGTAGTCCGATTAGATTCGTCTCGATCTATACTTTCAAAATATCAAATTTGTATAATTTTACTAAAAAGTATTGAAGATATTAATAGTTGAAATTGTGCGTGACGCCAGCGTGAAAACTCAATCGTTGCAATAGAAAAGAACTAGAAGTATATTTCAATCGTGTGATATCGTCTCTTATTCATTTCAATGTGCATTTTTAGAATACCAACTTTTTAATTTTTCACGTATAAAACTTGAGATATTACTTACTTTTAGTTATGTCTTAAAGACTGTAAAAGTCAAAGCGGAACAATCTTTAAAAGATAGATGGAGTATATGCACAAGGATCATATCCAATTTCCATACTCGTTTTACCATATGAAGAGCTTGTGATAACGTTATGTTTGGTAAACCATTTTGGCTTTTTGATTTGACCGCACAAACAACCAAAAAAGTTTTTGGTTATCGCTTTTATGCATTGAACGACGATTTGTCACAAATGAAAAGCCGCCAGAGTAGACTTTTTTGGATTGGCCTTTCTTCATCACAAACTCTCCAATAAAGAAACCCAACAAACCCACGATTAATTTTCCACACACTTTGTCAACAGTTGGTTTAAATGTACTAACTTAAAAAACCAATACATACGTACGTAATGCCCAAATACCCAAACAACTAACTAGCCTAAAAGCCATCCGCCATTGATCACAAAATAACCCCAACTCGTTTCCTCACCTTTTGGTAAATCTTACATGACCGAAGGTCCAAATCAAACAAGTGTAACTGTATAAGAAAGATTTGATGCGGGAAGAATTTCATGTAGTGGATATATGGAAAAGAGAACACCGAACATTTTTCTTTTTTTGATAATTAACACTGAACAGGTTTTGCCGATTGATCCAAAAAATATATGGAATATATTAGTATATGGAGCTAACATGCAGTCTAAAAACTGTCACTTGCGAAGTTTAAGCCACCTTAGATTAGGAAACATAAACAAGGGACTGATGCCCAGTAAGAAAGTTGTTCTGGAAAAATTGTCAATTATTTTTTTACTCATCTCATCTGCCTTTCTACTTCAAAAACTCGGTTTCCGAAACATATTCACAACCCTAAAATCTGTGTAGCGAAAAGAATGGGGCAAATTCTACCTAGAGTAGCACGGCTATATCCCTCCAAATAATTGGATTCTTCCACAATGAAAATATATACTCTTTCTATCAGAAAATTGGTCTGCATTCTTAGTAGCTGTTTGCGAACCATTCTGTAGAATCCCCAGTCCTGAAAAATGACAAAGATAAGAGGAATGTAAATGTGTACATCACACAACAAATGACAGCACACAACAAAAATTGGAAAAAAAGAAAATAAAGA
>CANSZD010003296.1:0-27500 GCA_947648045.1 Beta corolliflora
GGATCAAATTTTTCGCCTAGCTTTCCCTCCCATTTTTTGTAAAAACGGATACATTATAAGTAGCGGATAAGGTTTTCACTAAATGTTGACAAATTGAATTCACTAGTTGGATTGGTTCTAGCAGTGACACTAGAACTTGAAAGTAATAATGAACAGCTAGCAGTTGTTGAGTGGCCTGCGATGTCTACTGACTAGTTTTAACATTAATCGGCTGGAAAAAAAAGCAAAGAATGTTACCATGGCTCCTCTGCATTTCCTTACTCGGGAAGCAGCCTCACGCTAACTCTAGTGTGCTATTCTTGCACTCACCTATAAGGCACCTCGCCCAATGAACTCACAAACGTTACCCAATCTCTAACCCCTTTGTTGTGAGATTCAATACAAATAATTTTTCTAAACTCACGCTTTCTTGTACAAAGCAAACAAAGAGTATTATGAAGCTCATGAGATGCGTACTCTATTTTAGGAAACTGTTTTAGTTGTTCTCTGTCTGTGAAGGTTCTCGAAAATACTCAGCCAAAATCCGGGAGAGCATCGAAGGTGAAGGGAGAATCATGATTTAGTATTTATAGACCAAGGTCCAACCCTTATAGCGTGCTTCCTAACTCAAGATATCAAATATCTTAGAATCTTAAGTTATGGAAAGTATATGTTGAACAATATCTTTCTTGAGGGGAAATATATTATCGAAGATATCACACGCTTTGGGAGCAAGTAAATAAATACCGAATAATGATTCTAGGTTCCAAAACATTTCTTAAGGAAAAGTATTTGAGAAAATATTTTTCCCAAAATATTTTCTAAAACAATTGGCTCAATTCACGCTAAGGTACTTGGTACCTGGGACCTAGCATCTCACTTAATAATGTTACGAATATGTAACCAAGCTCGGTTCCATATTCAAAACCCTACTATTTCACACCCTAAGAACAACACACATAATCTCACTAGAAATATCATATGCAAATATCACATTTGAAGACCTAAGCATTGAATCAATTAAATGAATCCTAAACTATCTTGTTACGCACTTCAATCCTTGGAAACTTCCTTTGAATCAACAATGAAGAACTTTGTCTTTTCTCGAACAACTCGAGAAGGCTTATTAACTTCAAGTCTTGGAATAACTTTCTTTGCTACACAAGAACACATCATAGCATAGCAAATATTCTTTTATTGTTTTCATTATACAATCGGGGAGCACTTCGGATACTTAGTTGTTTCCTATATTTTCTTAGAATTGCACTGTATTGACCAACAATTGTTCCTGCCATCATGTTTGTCATCATTGAAAACCTAGGGGACTCAACATCGGGTGTTATAACATTGATATGATTAGACAAAGGATAACTTAAAGATTAATAAAGATGACTAATTTATTTCAAATAAACTATTAATTGAAATACAATGGTAAACTATTTACTGCTAACTTCTAATTTATGAAGGCTCTGGCGTTATAAACACGTTAAAGATACCTAGCTACCCAATATAGGGCAAGTAAAGGGTCGAATCCACAAGGCCTGAGGGAAGCACCAATAAGTGTCAATTTATGATAAGCTAAGTTAAGTCTATGTTTTTAAAGATTTATAAATGAAAAGACAATAAGAAAATGACTTTGGGAAGGGTATCCACCAATCAACTTATTCACAAACCAAAAACAATCACAATGGGAATCTTAACAATGAGGATCAATGAGTGGGATTGTTAATCCATTGGTACTCTAACCACTATCTCGAGCTAGATAGATTGACCTAGTCTCTTACCGAAGACCTATTCTCATGGCTAAGGCATTCAACCAAGCATATCCATAAACATGAAGAACATAAACAAGTAAACTAAGGCCCCTAGGCTAGGTAGGACCTATTGTCATGGTCCTTCAAGCCTAATAATCGATTTGAGCAACCCCTCAACTTCATCTCTCGATCCTTCACCGATGGTACCTAAATTATGCTCATATGGTGGCCAATCACACAAACGTTCATGAAAATGCCAATCAATTAACCAAAATTATCCCAAGTCAAAATCCAATATAGGATTTAGAGGTTCATAAACTCATCAATGACTTAAACCCTTCCCAAAGAAATGACTACTCACAAATCATAATAAATTATAAACTAAGAGAAATTACCAACTAATAACATGATACTAAACATTAATCTAACATTTAAATAAAACAAAATAAACCACAAATAATTAAACTAATCATGAACAACTAATCTAAGAAAAACAATTACAATAAAGCAATAAAAGAGAGAGAGAGAGAGTAAGAAAATGCTCAATGATTGGTTCCAGAACCTTCAATACAATTACCACTGATTTCAAAATCTCCAATCTCTCTTTGAGCTTTTTCACCTCTTTCTCTATACCCTAAACCATGGACGCTAACCGTCCCTAAAACCCTTAAACTCTCTAAAACCAAGAGTGGTGAATAATAACTTAAACTTGGCTCTTTAAAAAGAGGGTTAAAGATATTTATATACTACTCCTAATATTAAAAGAGAATAAGAAAATAGAAAAGAAAATAGGAAAAGGTAAAGGGAAGGTAAAAGAAAAAAGGAAAAAGAAAATGAAAAAGTAATGAAAAACAAAAAAAAGAACCGCAATTGTCAAGTAGATGGTGCACACGCCCGTATGGCAGGAAGCGCGTGCGCACATGTACATGGCTAACAAACCAAATGCATGAATATGTTTCAAATGAACACACGTACATGGCTAATAAGCCGAAACGAACACATGTCATATCTCGTAAGATAATGCTCATCGCAGAATTGATCTTTATATTCATAACCCAGTCTTTGATGCTCATCGCGTGCACCTTCCTCACCATACCGGACGTGCGGACCTACTAATTTTAACGCAGCTGATAAGTGATAGGAAGAAAAAAAAAAAAAAAGGAAATAAAAACAAAACCCCACCAAACATTAAAGTATCAGACTATCTTTTTCTTCCTTCTTCGCTGCTTTCTTCAATTCGTCACACCACACCAGACACCACACTTAGCCATCAATTGTCAACGCATCTCACCAAATCAAGCCATTAAAACTCGCATCACCATAGTCAATCACTCGCTCAAGAAATCATGGCCATCTGATTATTTAATTCTATTCAGTCAAATGGAGGATTTCTCCTAATCTCCTTCGCAACATCAAATAAACCATAACTTTAATTAATTGCAGTCGTTTATTACGTTTAATGAGAGTTTGTAGCACGTTTTTATTTGAGCCCCCGCTCTGAGATCGCTCCTAGGTCGCTCATACATTCCCGGAGCTTCATTGTTTTGTTTAGGGGTGATAATGGTGCTCGACCTTTCCACATTAACAGCTTGGTTGGGCCACAGAGTTCGGTTCGTGCGTGACTCGGTTCGGGCCGAGCTCGGCCGAGATTAAACGAGCTCATGACAGCTAAGCAAAGTTGTTCGAAAAGTTCGTGAGCACTCTCGATTATAATTTTATACTAAAAAAAATATTTTATATTAAAAAATTATTTTATATTAAAAAATTATTTATATATAATAAAAATTATATTAAGTATTTCTTTTAAAATATTAATTAAGGTATATATTTGAAGAAAGATAAAAACAAAAAGGTAAAAGCAATTAAAAAGAAAAAGAAAAACAAACAAAAATACATATTATTATTATTATTATTATTATTATTATTATTGGAGTTTATAAACCCACCCATATACACGCACCTCCCTCTTCGCCCTTCCCTAACCCAAAGGCCTAAACCCACTCCCTATTCCCTCTCTCAACTTCATCTCATCCTCTTCCCTCTTCGACCTCTAAACTTCCTCTCATCCTCTTATTCCATCAATCTCAATTACTCGTCCCTCGTCAACAACCACCACCAACTGCCGCGCATCTTCGCTCGTCAACAACCTCCCGCACGACCACCATCGCTCGTCAACATCCTCCCAAGCACCACCACCATCGTTTGTCAACAACCTTCGACACGACCTCTAAACCGCGATTCGCCGATCTGCAACTAAGGCTTAATTTGTCAAGCACCACCACCGCCGCTCGAGACCACCATCGCCACTTCGAGTTTTGCTTTGCTTTTCTCTCACCTCTATTCTTACTCTTTCTTCTAGATCGAAAGCAATTGCTCAAGATGATACAGTGTGAGAAATTGGATCTAGGGATGTAGATTCATTTTTTTTTCTCATTTCATTTTTCGTTTTAAATTATTTTTCATTTTCGTTTGAGTTGAGGTTCTTAATTTATCTTGTAATATATTGTATTTTAATTTTGTTTCGTTTTGTATTTTCTTAATTTCTGTTTGTTCTTCAATTTTTATTTCGATTTTTTCATTTCGTTTTAACTTGTATAATATAATTCTTCGCTCGTTGAAATGTTCGATGTTGTCGTTGAAATGTTCGATGATGTTGTTAAAATCCCACATTGGAAACCTCAAGGAGAATTACCACCAACAATGGGCTCGAGCCGAGCCGAGCCTTTAGCCGTAGTCTTTTGACGAGCTCGAGCCAAGCTCTAGCTGTAATCTTTTTGACGAGCTCGAGCCGAGCCCACGAGCCGAGCTCGAGCTGTAGTTTTTTTGACGAGCTCGAGCCGAGCTCAAGAATCTCAGGCTCGACGAGCCTACGAGCCGAGCCGAGCCCGGGTAATTCTTAACGAGCCGAGCCGAGCCTGAGGGTGTTCGGGTCTCGGCTCGTGCGATAAGCAACCCTAGCTTTGTTGGGTGAATTGGGACTGAGCACCCGCTCCCATCTTGGTCGGGACAATATTGTGGGCTTCGGTGGAGATGGCATTTGGTGTAGTGGTGCTATGGTGGCTACATGGACTGCTTATAAAGGTGGTGTTGCTTGCTGTATGGGTGAAGAAGGATGGCAGATTCGAGGGATTGGTGGTGTGGTGTAGGTTAGGGGTAGGGTGTGGTGTATGTTAAGTGCAATATGTGGTATAGGCTAATGTCAAATTTCTTGACCAAGTAGCACAATTGTCTCGACTATTGGAGTCCGAATTGCTTACCTATATACAAACCAAAACACCGGGGAACAAGACAAATAAAAAAATAATAAAATGAAAATAACTAATAAAACAATTATAACTAAAAGATAATAAAATTAGAAAATCAATTACGAAAACTAAACTAATCCATCTATAAAGTACTAAAATAAAGGAAATAAATAAATTATGAAATTAAGAGCTAAAAACTAGTAAATAAAACTAATTATTCAATTAAGCTGTAAAATATAAAAAAGAAGAAATAAATGCTAAAATAGGTAGAAATAAATGAAAATAAACTATGAAAACAATCTAAAAACTACTCCTACAAGTGACATAAATGTCCCTTATCAAAAGGTAAAACGAGAGTAACTTATAATAACAATATTTGAAAAGCTAATAAAACATATATAATAATACTAGAACTTTTTAGGAGTAAAAAAATTCATTTTGATGTGCTGACAAATGTAACATACATAGATTCATTCTTGTTGCTAATCGGAACATCCATCTTTTTGTTGTGAACGTGTTTTGATTCTTCAATAATTGCCTTGTTCTTTCTTCTTAATCTGACCACCGGAGATAATCATACGCATATCATGTTCATGTTGTTCCGACTCAGTGTCATCATCATTGCTTTCACCTATATCAGGCTCATAATTACCATTGATGCCATCTCCATCATGATTAGAATTCTTGTCACTAGCTTTCTCATCATCATCCTCAGGTTCATCATCTATCAAAACCAATTTTATCCAAAAAAAAAATTATTAGTCATATGTTTCAATGGACACCATCACTTGTTAGTAGGTGACACAATAATTCCAACTCAAGTAATTTTAGAAATTGAACAACATAACACGTGCAAACAATTCTTAATCTAAACCCTAACATTTTATAAAACGCAAAAAAAAGAAAATAAAAAAATGAAGAACAAAAAACACGGCAACTAACAATCAAATTCAGAAGCATTTATAAGTTGTACTTCAACATCATCATTCGTCTTCTTTCCAACAAGTTTCCGAACTGTTTTCTCTTCATCTACCTAATTAAAAAAATAAATGTATCCCAATTAAAGAAATTAAGCTTAAATATTCAAAACACAAACAATTATTCAAACAACTGGAGCAAAATTGAGCAAAAGTTAAGTTGAAATTAGTGCTTCACAATCTGAAGAAAGAGTAATTAAACTTCGGAATTAATACTAACCGAAAAAAATATGAAAAAGTAACCGAAAACTTACCGAAATTTCGAATCATAAAAGGAACGAACATCGATTGAAAGTAAGAAAGATAAATGTGAGCAATCGATCGAACGCCGGTGAAAGAATCTCGTTTCAGAGAAAGTAGGAGAGAGAAAATTGCCTTTAAGAGATGAGGAGTAAGAGAGAGAAAATCAAGTGGGAGAAAAGAAAATTATAAGCATGCGTCGTGGTTACATATTATATATATATATATATATATATATAATGAGATAATGTAATAGCTTAAGCTTCTTTGAGTCCATTATATGATCCATTCGCTGAACCAACTTGATAATTATTGTCTTTGGACGCGCAAGCCAAAGTAGACCATCAATAAGGCCATTGAACTTGTCATATTCTTTCCAAGAATTTGTGATGTAGTTGATTTTCAAGTCCTCGACATCGTGGAGGGAGAACAACTTAGTATGTCTTATATTGGGAGGAACCACATAATATGATATTACATCGGATGGCAAAATCTCGCACAAGATCTACAAAACAATAATTGTAAGCACTTCATAGGATTATATGTTATACTTTTTCCGTTCAAATAAGTGAAACACTTCTTTCAAAAAGCTCGACATAAAGAAGAGAAGTTTTTCACTTACTTCGCATAGGTGTAAGTATATACTTGGTATATGTAAAACTTATTTTCTAAAAGCACACTACAAAGAAGAGGGTGAGTAGACCAACCTCCGTAAACCGCACTTCCAAATGATTCACTATCTCTCCCGCTACATTAAAATTGTCCGTAAATTTAATTAAGTTCTCACATTAAAATGCATCACTGTGTTCATTTTGGTGGTACCATTTCAAGTGAACTTTAAATCTTGGAATATGAGGCGACATGCGTAAATGCTGCAGTGCAGAGCATCCATAATCTCCAGTTCCTCCAAAGGGCAAGGAGAATGTGTAAAGACAAATTTTAGAGACTCTAGAAAGCTATTTGAAATTCAGATAATTTGTTAGAAACCACCTTATAAATGTCAGTTTTTGTGAGAACCCCCTTATAAAAAAAGAATGGCACTCAATCACCTTTTATAAAAAAAGAAATTGCGAGATGAAACCACTATTCGGATTTCGGCATTCATTTCACCTTTTGGCACATACTATGTACGTGCAAGTCACGTGACCCACTAAATCTCTCAAATTCATTTCCTTTTCTCCCTCGTTTCCCCGCATCAACTTTTCCCCTAGATTTTAAATAGGACATAAAACAAAAATGGGGTGAAATATTTGAAGGGTAAAATAAAGAATTTGAGGAATTTAGTGAGTCAGATGACTTGCATGTGCTAGTCAATGCATAAAAGAATGAAATCAATGTCAAATTCCGGCAAGTGTTTCCATCTCGCAAAACAATTAGTTCATTAAAGGTGGTTTAATGCCAAAAGAGTTTTATAAGGTGGTTTGTCACAAAAAAGGATATTTATAAGGTGTTTTGTCACAAATTTCCCTTGAAATTTTAACACTCCTCAATTCAAGACATTTACTAAGAAAGAGTTTCCTTAGCTTCGAAATATGAGCAAAATTGATGATCATACGCAACTGTTCATCGGTTATAATGGCATTAACGATATGTAATTCAATCAACCCCTTGCTAGACGCTAGATCATGGATGACACAAGACTCAACTTGTCCTGATAGTTCGTCGAATTTGAAGCGTTCGAGATTAGGGTTATCTAACTCTATCTTCTTGAAAAGATTTTTTTGTGCCACAAAAATGCATAGAGTGACAAGTCTTTTGAGACACGAGGCATGTATTGTGTCCATTTCCATTACACGTTCACCCCAGATAAATTTCAATTTTAGGGACTCTAATAGGTTGCAGTTACCACTGATACTATCAAGTACCCTTTGATTTACCATGACAAATTTCAAAGATAGACACCTTAGTGTAGACCACCTCGTTTTGACGCAAGAATTGAGCATGCATCTCCTTAATTTCAACTTAGTTATGTCTTGTTTCCAGGAACCCAAGGAGGATATAGGCAAGTATATACCAGTAAAATTAAGCTCAGTGTGGTAGTCATCCCATTGACTAATTGAAAAACTAAGCTTCTTGACTCATAATTGATTGACTGCGTGAACAAGAAGCTTATTTACTAGGTAAGTTAGTGATTTTGGGACATCGTAAGTATTAATGTTAAGATCTAATGTTGGGATATGAAGTTTAAGCTCTTCCAACGTTATGTTATTGTGGTGAACACCGCACTTGGACCATCTAGTATATATATGTGATCGACACTATTGAGAAGTTTTCATGTGAGATTGTAGGGTTCTGCTTAATATGATTGGAGAAGAAACATTATGTTAACCTTAAGCATGGGAGGGTTAGCCACAAGTTCTTCCATGAACTTGAGAGGATGGCGGTTGTCGCAGCTTCATCGATGCAAAGGTAATTGAGTATTTGATATCTTAGATGTTCCGGTAATTCCAATATCCAATCTTTCTTGATGGTCTCCTTATTCATTGCTACCATAACCTTCTCCATACTATACTATACTGTTGTTCTAAACAATATATCAATATTCAATAATGAAAATTATTCCCCAAACACATATATTATCCAATCATTCCATGACATTATAGAAGATACAAAGCGCAAAAAAACCTAATATATTTAAACAAGTTCAAACTACTTAAAGTATTACTTTTTATTTAAATCAAAACTGCTAGAATTGATGTAACTATCGACGTTCATGCTGATCTTCTAATGACCAGAGCATTGGATGGACATGTCCATAATATTTACGGACCATTAACAATAAATCAATTGAAGGTAATGTATCCTGATCTCGTATTTTCCATACTCCAACAAATATTCTATGAAAAGATTTCCATATATGCACCTGCTGATTTTATTAACTAACATAAGAAGGTAAGTATGAAATTGAATTTCAAAGTTCTTAAAAAAGTTATGGAAAATTCCCATTGGTAACCCTCTATTTTTGGCTTTTCCTACTAATAACCCTCAATTTATTTTAATCCCGTTGGAAACCCTCGGTTATTGTCCTAATATCAAACGTGACATTATGAAGAAAAAAATGTTAACTTCGGTAACTTTACGTTAGAACTTAATGCCTTGATTAGCGCGCCTTAGTTTGCATGCCACAGAAATTGTTCGGTTAAAGTTTAGGGGGTCATTTTGTCCCATAAGGGTCAAAATTGACAAAAAAACGACCTAAAATTCCTCATTTTGCGTGTTGTAAAACTCATTGATAAATCTTGGTTTGCATGCCATTAAATTTTAATGGAAATTTTCAACATTTAACGGCAATTAACGTTTTTTTGCTACATAATGTCACACTTTTTATGCAATAATTGAGGGTTACCAACGGGATTAAAAAAACTGAGGGGTTACCTATAGGAAAAGCCAAACACAGAGGGTTACCAAAGAGAATTTCCCTTATACTCACAACGTACTCTTGACTGAACCTATTGGGTCACACCATAAGCACGAAATTAAATCAATAAGCCTAATTGGGTTAGAGGCCCAAATATGTCGTATAGGAGATGTTGAGACGTTGGACATTGGATGTTGGTCATATGGGTTAGCATTGCACGAATACCATGAGCTAGTTTTTGTCGCATCGTTGGCCCATGGCCATATGCGAGCAAGCTACGAGCAACATACTTACGTTTTGGCATAGCATCGCAAGCGATCTGTGACATCTACACATATCGTGATTTTGAATCAACCAATTTTTTGCAAAAATTTTGAGTAAACTAATCGAACAATAATAACTATGCCATGGAACTTTATTCAAAAATGAAATGTTAGGGCCTTGGGCCTTGCTTCGTCGCGTGAGAGTAAGGGTGTAAATGATGCGAGTCGAGTTCGATTTGAGCTAGCTCGACTCGACTCGTTTGCATTTCGAGTCGAGCTCGAGTTGAGTCGAGCTCACTCGAGTCGAGTTTGATCGAGTTTTGACCGAGTCGAGCTTTGATCGAGTCGAGTTTTGACCGAGTAGATTTCGAGTAGCTTGCAAGTGTCTCATGTTAAAAGCAACCCTAAGGTAGAAAAATGTTGAGTTTAGGCATTTTGCTATTGATAATTGGGTTTTCGAGCTTCTCACGAGCTTTCGAGTCGAATATCGAGTTGCTTAACTCGACTCGCCAACATCTCGAGCCGAGTTCGAGCTCGAGTCGAGCTCACTCGAGCCAAGTTTTGACCGAGTCAATCTCGAATAGCTCGCGAGTTGTCTCGTCTCATTTACATCCCTACGTGAGAGCAAAGGGCAAGCGCACCGTACGATAAGCCCATCATTGTGCCTTGCGTGTGCATGGCTTGATCGAGGGCTTCAAGCGAGAAGCCTCGAGTGTACGTACGAAAGGGCCGACAAAGAACACGGGCTTTGGCGAGGGCTCGTGGGCCGCCGGTTGGTTTAGGCATGTGGTGGTGAGTGGGAGTTTTCCCACTCCTTCCTTGTCTCCTAATCCTAGTAGGTCTTTGATATAACTAATATTATTTGTTAGTTTTCTAGTCAATTAGTTTGACACTACTTTCTCAAGAGCTATCTATCAAAACCCAAACCTATATTTAAATACCAACCTAGAGTTCATACCTTGTGAGAAGTGAAAGATCCAATCTTTGTTTGTGTACTAAGCTAGCACTCTCAAGGCGATTTGGTCATGTGATGGATACCGATAGAGGAGTCGTGCAATGTGATTCTAAGGCTCCATTCGTTCATACAAGTACGCTACAAGTGATAACTATTCGTAGAACACTTAATAATTCGGATTATATATGGATCCTGGATTAAAGGTTATTTATGCAATATGATTAGATCGTATGAAAACCTAACAAAACTAAAGCATATGTCACTCTCTCATCAAAATTTTGCCGCCTACATAATTTGCGAGACATTTTGGAAAATATAATACTTTATTAAAATAAGTAGAGAGATAGTAAAATAATCTTATTTAATTTGAATTATATAAAATAATTCTATTAAGATATTAAATTACAGATATTTTTAAATGCCATATTCAAATTTACATGAAAGTAAGCTTAGTACGAATATTCAATCAATTACTTTAAAATGTAGAACCGAGCTCGAATCAAAAACTAGTATACTCGACTAGTCGTAACCTCTTATCACAAAGGTGGAAGGAGGGCCTCCAATTAGGTACTCGTAGACACATACTTGTGTCTCGCTATTTAAGGGTCCAATGATGAAACATACCGCGATATTAGTTGGTGCGACCTAACGGAAGAGCAATCCGAATAACCAATCCAAAATTGTGTTTTGAAATGATATTTTAAAGCCCAATTAATTGTTCATGATGATTAATTGTATTTTAAGCCCATAAAATGTTTTAAGTCCATTTAAGAGCCCAATTAAATATTTATTATTTTAACGAATATTTTTTATAAATATTTTTATTATCTTTGATAAATATTTTAAATACAAATCAGATTTTTATTCCGTGAAATTTAATCTCCGGATTTTAGGGATAAAAAATTATCTTCAACATACACGTTGATAAAAAAAACAGGAATATACTGGAATATACGCCGGACGCGGGGCCGCGCCGGCTCGCCACGTGCGCCCAAAGATATTGGCCGAATGCGTCGGGCGCGCCGGTGAGCGCCCGACAAGTGGACTTGTGACTCACATGAGTCCCGCGTCGACGCAAGTCTTGTGTGAGACGCAAGTTTCTTTATTATCTTTTTAAATACGCGTATACACGTGTACACATTTGATTGGGCTGGCCATGTCATGCACACCAATGTGCGCCTGACGCGTGGACGTGCGCCTGACACGTAGGCCTGCGCCAGGCGCAGGTTGCTGCGTGAGGCGCACGCTCCTTTTTCCTATAAATACTTGTGATTCCCCGAATCACGGACGACTTTTCATTATTATATTACGAGCACAAAATCCTTACAAACACTTACGAATACAATTACGAATCTCAAAATACTTTCAATACATCAAATCAATTTCAATTCCCGATCATACTACGTTCTCGGTTCCACGATTGCTCCGCCTAATGATCATTGTGCTCCTCAATCTAAGCCGCCTACGTATAATTCCTGAGGATCCTTGAATAATCAATTATATTTATTGCCTAGAGATTACTAACAATTTATTTCATGATGTAGATCTTTAAGTAATAGTCGTTCTACTGTATATTCTAATCCCTTTTCTATACTTTACTTTATATTCATATTATTATTATTCCTGCCTACACATATTATATGCTTGCCTGATCACTCTGATCATATTATATGATTGTCCTGCTTTATTGCTTTTATCACCCACATGTTATTTTTGCTAATCAAGGCCTAAAGAACTGTTCTAATATTAATCAGATTAATTTGGACAACCTGCTAAGTTCCCTGTAAATTGATTGCCTAATAACATATCACTAAAATATAGTCTTTTATGTGTTTCCTGAACTAACCTAGACTAATTATTATTTTTAGGGTGCTTAAAACATTACTTGGTTATTCTTTTGCATAAACATTGACATGAATCGATATTTAGTAGAGGCCAGCAATGGGCGAATGTGGTTCATTATGACCGTGTTCGTACCCTCACCCCCGAACTCAATCTTTGGTTCATTTTAACCATCTATGGAGTCTATTCCCACAATTTGCCCCTACGGTTTTCCATATCCAATTAGGTTTATGATTCTTCCTAGAAAGAATTGTTGGCGACTTCTTTCAAAATATTTTTCAATAAAACCTTTACAATGGAGTAATCAAATTTAATACTCGCTCATACCGCGTAGGCGAAATAAAAACATGCCTACATAGTCCCTCTTCTTTTTTTTACTTGCTACATTGTTGTTTTCACTAGTTTATAGGAGATGTCTTTTTCAACCTTTTTTTGTGTACTTTCTGACCCTTTTAGCATTAAATGAGGTGGGGGAACCTTACTTTTTGATGGGAAAAGTAGTAAAAAAAATATGGGAAATTCTCTCTGGTAGCCCCGAGGTTTTGGGTTTTGGGTTTTCTCAGTGGTAGCATTTCTTTTTTTTTCCTCATTGGTAGGCGTCAACTATAATTTTTTCCTTCCTCGTAGCATTTCCGTTAAGTTTGCGTTAGTTTTACTCTGCTTTAATTTGACACGCAAAACGATACGTTTTTAATACGCAAAATGAGGTATTTATGGTCGTTTTTTGATAATTCCGACCTCAAATTGAGTCCTTAAGGACAAATTGACCCAACAAATCCTAGATAGAGTATTTTTCCTAGGCGTGCAAACCGGGTCAAATATCTCGTTTTGCGTGTTGAAAATGTCACCTTATGCGTGCCAAACTTAAAACAAAGTAAAACTAACGGAAACTTAACGGAAGTAATACGAGGGAGAAAAAATTAAAGTTGAGGCCTACCACTGAGAAAAACAAACAAGAAATGCTACCACTGAGAAAACCTAAAACTAACGCTACCAGGGAGAATTTAATTGCTAGAAAAGTATAATACATAATAAAGTTATTACTTTTTGGTGGACCAGGTACTTCAAATAATGAAAGTTTAAACAATGTACCAAGTAAAAAAAACAACTATTTAACGAAAATGTAACAAGTAAAAAAAGCGTAGGGAGTAGGTTGTTTTAGTCGTGGACACTCGTGGTAAGACGAAATGCGGGGCTCCAAGTCCAACCAATACGGTGATGCGGACCGAGCCACCGAGTGTGAAAGTCGTTGGGCGGCACGCCATTAGAGATGGCCACCGGTGGGTGGGCCGGGTGGGCCGTGGTCCGCGGGCCCTAGTGGGCCGGGCCGAGATTTCACGCGCCAGACCGAACCGTGAAATTCACGGTTTTGGGCGGGGGAGGTCCACGGCCGAAAAATCTTGGCCCACACCGGTCTGTTACCGGTTTTACCGGTTCGAACAGCGGTTTTGGCGGTTCGTGGGCCTACTGGGCTGGCGGGCCGGCATGAGAATTTTTTTTCAAGAATTATTTAATCATTAGAATCATTTATTATTGTTACATAAAACCTTTAAAATTAATTAAAATATATACAATATTAATATTAATGAATAATTTCATTATTTTTGAATTTGATTGAATTATAATATATGAAATTTGATTAAAATATATACAATTTGATTAAAATATACACAATTTGGTTGAATAATTACTTGGACTTGAGTCAGGTTCATGGCCAAGTTGGGCCAATTTCGTGGACCGGCGGGCGGTTTTAAAGCGGGCTTTCGTGGGTTGGGCTCAAAAATCTCGCCCACGACCCACCCACCAATTTCACGGTTGCTGAGGCTGGACCGGGCTTTTCGTGGGCTCAGCCCACGCGGCCCAAGAGGCGGGCTGGGCTGGATGGGCTGGATTGGCCCGCATTGTTCGCCATCTCTACACGCCATCATGAGGTTTGGGAAGCAGCTAGCCAGCTACCACATATAAAACTCAAATAAACGAACGGCTTCAACATTTGCTTCATTTTCCACTCTTCAAATATCATCGCAAGTATAATAAGCAATCCTTCCTCTAACAAGCAAGAACAAATACTCTAATTAATAATTATGGCAATTGGAGTTCTTGCTTTTCAAGGCTCTTTCAACGAACACATCGCAGGTTCTTTTTCCTCTCTGTTTTCCTTATATTACTACTACTTTACTTTTCTTGCTAATTCCCATAAAAAAAAAACATCATTATTTGTGTCGATTTTGTGTGTGCAGCACTGAGGAGGATAGGAATAAAGGGTGTTGAAATTAGGAAGCCTGAACAGTTGGAGAATGTTGGTGCCCTCATCATTCCTGGTGGTGAAAGTACCACCATGGCCAAACTCGCCGAGTTTCATAATATGGTAAGACCGTCTCACTAACTATCTTAAAGGGGGTTTTTTTTTTTTTTTGTTTACGATACTATTTAAGTGGATTGTTACTCGTAAAAAGGAATTTTTGTATAACAACTATCTCTTTTATTATATGAATTGGGTTTGCTTTACTTTTGTTCTATGGGATTTTTATTTAACTGTGTTTTATGATTGAGTTTTTTGTGAATTTTGGAATGGAAATCTGCATTAATTTTAAGAAAGTTGAGTTAATTAAAGGAATGATGGGAGTGAATTTTTTTTTCTCTATTCTCTCTTTTATTGTAACTTTTTGTGAACTGGGTTTCCTTTACTTTGTTCTATAAGAATCTTTTCATTTGGGTTTTTGATGGGATTTTTATGAATGTTGAAATGGGAAATTTGCATTAATATTAAGAAGTTTTGAGTCAGAATTGTGGAATGAGAATACGTAGAGCAATAATGAATGCTTTCGATGGTGTTAACAGTTTCCTGCCTTGAGGGAGTTTGTCAAGATGGGCAAGCCAGTTTGGGGAACGTGTGCAGGACTGATTTTCTTGGCAAATAAAGTTGTTGGTACAGTTTTCTCTTTCTCAATTGTCAATCAAGGCAACCATTTTCTTATACTCGAACAGATGCCTCGTTAATTCTTAACTTGTTGACAAATTGTCAACCAAATAGCTATGTTACTCCGACTCGGGTAACCAATATGTGTCTAAGTGTCCCCTCTCCTATTTATGCTCGAAATGAAGTGTTGAAGTTTCCATACCCATGTCAGAGTGTAGAGCATCCAATACGGGTACTTGAGGTCAAATGAAGAGTCCAAGTATCATAGACCAATAGTAAGAATTTATATTGAATGGAGAGGGATACGAGTCTGAATGTGTTCATAATCAAGAGCTGGAACACATATGAAATTACTAAGAAATAAGCTGACGATCTGCAGGGACTTGGGTTTTTCAGGTCAGAAAGCTGGTGGACAGGAACTTGTTGGAGGCCTTGATTGCACAGTCCACAGGAATTTCTTTGGTAGCCAGGTAGTTTTGGGAGCTTTTGTTTCCTGTTGCTTGGTCTGGCAATATGAAAATCAGTATCATTGGCCTGAAATTTTTTTATCGTTGCTTTTATTGTATGTGATGAATTTGCTCTGCATTTCTTTTCATTAAAAAATAATCTTCCTTCTATATAAAAGGTTGACAAAATTGCATTTGCTTATGTGGTCTTAGTTGTTATGGATCTAATGAAACCGGTGATAGCATGTCTTGATGCCTATGCTATTCATGTTCTGCAAGTTAAAGTGCTCATCATTTCGGGCTGATAGAGCTGTTGTGTCTAGAGCGTAAATTATTAAATTATGGTTGTCTTTGTTTGCATGAGTTTGCCTTGCTTAAATAATACAAATGAGTACTTGTCCCTGTCTAAATATTTAGACTGTTAAATCTCATCATGAATACAGTGGTATATGCTAGTTGAGTGTAGAATTTGGTTTTCATGGAAAAATCAAGCATTTTAGCTGCGTTATTTTGTTGGGTGCTGTTATCGATTAATCTTTCCCTTGTGGAACTTAAAATTAAAAAAAATTTCTTCATGCAGATTCAAAGTTTTGAGGCAGATATCTCTGTGCCTCATATAGCAGATAAAGAAGGTGGGCCTCCAGGCTTCCGAGGTGTATTCATACGTGCTCCTGCTATCCTTGAAGTGGGTTCAGAAGTTGAAGTGTTAGCAGAAGTTCCTGTTCCCGACAATCTGAAGAACTCAGACGCAGCAAAGGAGAGCGCAGAGGTTAGCTAAGGATTTAGTAATTTGAGGTTTTAGTTATTATGACTTATCACATATGAACTGTGGTGGGTCAGTAAAAGAGTTCAAGAATATGTTTATGGACAAGTTTGAAGCTAATTGTCATGCATAATTTCCATATCAACCTGTGGTGCATCCAATGGTTTAGATTTGTAACGGAATCTTTTTGTTTCATGAGTTTCTTATATTATCCTTTCATAATTCTTTGTTCCGCAAACTTAGTCTAAGGCTGACGGAATCGGATTGTGGACATGCAAAGCCTAGTTTAGGAGGAGTTTGTGGTTGCCTGCCCCCTTTCTCGAAGTTTCTCCTCGTTAGTTAAGAGAATTGCACTTTATTAGAGGACCTTTGAAGAAGGATGTCCAAAACCTTGATAAGGTTCTAGTCCTGATCTCAATCCAAGGTCCCAGAGATTTTGAAAAGTGAAGGTATATATGGATTAAAGGGTCCTTTCTGTTCTGTTGCTTAATACTTGTTCAAATTTCCTCCTTCTCTGACTCAATGTGTAGTCTGTCCTGTTGTGTCATCCTAAGACAGGGTTTTGAGAAACACAGATCCAGGAATTGATCCTTTGTGTATATGCTTGAAGAGTTCTGTGGTTCTTCCCCTTGGCAATAAATTCTACTTTATTGTAGTTAGAGGGCTTAGAGCTTGGTGAACATCGGGTCAGGCTCAGTTAGGTTTAGCCTTGAGCCCTTAATGGACCAACTCATAGCCACTGATGCCATTGTTTAGCCTGTTCAAGCTCAGTGTTACCTAATTCGCTATCTAATTCGCCTTTTGAATTCGCCAATTCGCCCAAAATGGGATAAAAATGAACCAAAACCGATCATAATTCGCTTTTCTCAATTCGCAATTCGCGGGGGAATTAGGGAATTAGGTAACACTAATCAAGCTATATAATTGGACGAATTCTATGCTCTGGGCCAGTTTTTACGGAACCTATTCTTTTTCCCCCTCTTTTATTCATCTTCAGAAAATGATTAGTTTATACTTATTAAAAGAAGTGTTTTCATTTCGATGTGCCCAAATGAACAAATTAGGGAAGTTGGCGAATTTTTTTGTGGGATTTGGAAGAATTCTTTATCACCAGTTTTGTAATTGTACCTTTTCTTTGGAAGATAAAATAGGAGATATTTTTCTACTTATTTGTGTCTCGATCATTACAGCCACGCTTGTTGACAACCCTTTGAAAAGTATCTGCTAAATTGGGTTACATAAGAAGAACTTTTTGTTTAGTAGTGGATGATAATAGATAATTCATTATATGAAAAAGAGAAGTAAGAGAAGAGGTAAAACAAGAACTCATTGGTGCTGATGAAATTTTGTGAAGAATATTTGGAAGTTTATGAGAAAATTGGAGAGTACGAGAGTTGAGAGTGCCAAAGGGAACAAGTGTTTCTGTGTGTGGAATAGGAGGAAATAGAAAGGGGTCGTAACAGAAAATGCGAGGAGGTAAAATATGGAGGAAAAGAAAGGGGTGGGGGGGATTTCACAAATTGAAATTTTCAACCCAACTTTAGCTGAACATTATATTTCTGTAAAAAAAAACTTTGGCAGGCCGGTCCGGGCCTGTCAATTGGGTTGGTCCAAGTCCAAAGAAAAAATGTTATGCTGTTGAAGCTGTGGGCCACGACCCACAACCATAGAAGTCCTGCAAGGCTGGTTCTTTTGCATTATGGATAGACAATTGAGTGATACCTGTTTCCCAAAGTTTCTTTCTCTAGGAATGAACTTAAGACAGTGGAATATGGCATATTCTCATATTTTGTTCCCGTTCTATGAAGCAGAGAAGCTTAGTATGGATGTTGATTGTGTTCAAGTCATAAGGTGTAAACAAACTCTTTCCCCATGGCTTATGACTTGTGACTTGTGAGCATCTGAAAATGGTGGATGTACTGGAAGGTAGCCAATTTTCATGAACAAGTATCCAGTTTGTGGTGCTATGTAGGTTCCTTATACTTTACGAGATGGAGTTTGTCAACCTGCTATTTGATCATTTGCATGTATGGTGGGCCAGGTTTTTGGGGGTGGAGAGGTGGTTAGAGACTGAATTAATTCATTGAAACTGGAATTGTAGGTTTCAAATTAATCAGGCTTGTGAGAGTTGTATTTCCACAGTTTATAACATAAGAGGAGTTTCATCAATGTCATGACCAATTCCCTTGGTCATTTATAAGAATTATCTAATAGAGATTTTTTCTTTTCTTTCTACACCTCCTTTCTGTCTCTCTTGGGGTTTCCTTTGCTGTGAATATATGGTTGTTTTGTCTTTAAGCCAAACTCTTTGCTTGATCATTGTTGTATCATGCATGTTAACTCTTTACTTGAGAAGATAATACCTTTAACTCTACCAAGGTTTGTAGTTATTGGAGGGAAGGAAGGAACTTTTACACTTGCGGTTAGCTATGTTGCACAGGAACAAAAGGGTAAGATATAAATGGGTAAATGTGGAAAAATATTTATCTTTAACAATTTGAAAATCAGAAACAAATAAATCATTTCTTTTCTTTTTGCCAAGAAATCTAAAATCTTTTTTCTGTCGTTGCCAATATTATACATAAAGAAGGTATAATTTGATAAATTAGAACAAGAGATAAAGAAGGTATTAGAGTTAGTTTCAGTTATTTAAAAGGATAGTATTACTTATTAGAGGAAAAAAAAGATCATTTTAAGACACTGAGATACTCGAGGCGGAAAAACGTTTTGGTCGTTTAAAGAAGGGTTTTCAAAATTTCTGTGATATTCCAAGTTTCTGAAACCAAGTGAAACCCTTCATGAGACTTTTTGATGCATCAAAGGTGGATAGGGAGGGCATGATGAGTTTGATTAGGTCATATAAGTGATATTCAAGATCTCTGGAAATAGCTGATTTTTTTAGTTAGGTTACTGTTAGAGCTTCTCTTTTTTTTTGGTTGTGGGTTGACATTTTTCATAACCATCAACTAATGTACAAAAATGTTATACATAGACCATCATTAGCTCAGCTGAATGCGCAATACAACACAGTCAGTGTAGCGTACTAGCGTGGCCCTTTCCTGCCTCTTTGGAAACTGGAATTATAACTATCTCAACAACCAAAGACAAGTGAGTTGGATTTTTTGACAGAGCTAAAGCATAATCATGTCACCGATTTACACTTTGCCTTTTGATGTCATTGTACTAGATTTTATTCCCAAGGCCTTATGACTCTTGCATCAGTAAAAATGTTGATAACTTGATATCTGAATTCAAAGAAATGGTGTGAAGTACAAACTTCAGCAGAAGTAGAGGCTGATGATTATTTTAGAATGACCCTCAATAGAAGAGATGGCCTTTTTTTTTCCCTTCTTTTAGTTTGAACCTAGTATCGAGCTTTGATAAAGATACTGAAGAATCTGTTAGAGAGAGTAAGCTGCACCATTGATGTAATTTGATGTGAATGCTATGGTCTGAATTATAAAAGTCTCTATGTGATAGGGCTAAGGGTAATTATTAGCTGGGATCAGCTATTGAGCATTAAAAAGCTTAACAACACACTTAGAACGCTTGAGCGTGAAATTAGTAAGCAAACAGCGTCTCCAAATCACCACATATTTAGGAACCCAATCTGGGTGGGATATGTTGTCCGTAACTTTTAGATTTCTACATTATGAAATTGTCTGCCAATGAACTCCAAACTCTAATGGCGGTGAATAGTCTAACACTCTCCTAGGGGTAGCAGATATTATGTCCCATTTTCTAATATACTGTCTTCATTCTTTTTTAATTGCAACGTTTCCCTTATTTGAAAGTTACATTAATTGCAACTTTTCCTTATTTGATAATATGTTCTCTCTATCTCTCTTCTACGACATGGGTCCCACTTTTAATCTATTTCTATCTCTCTCCTCTTCACATGGCTTTTTTAAGTGATGTGCCAAGAACAAACGAAGTATGCCGTATGATGGGGGCATCATTGATTGTATTATTGGGTACTCTAATGTAGGAAGAGCTGGTCATGGGCATAGGAATAAGAAGAGAGCTTAATTTATTGGCTTGATGGATCCTATATTAGTTTCTATAGTCTTTACTAGTTGTTTGTAGAGGAAGTAAAGGACCTAATAATCATTTATGGTTGGACTAGAAGATTTGAGGGTTGGCCATAGTTTTAGTTGAAGTAACAAAAAACACCCTTAAAAAATTAAATTAAACCCACTCCTAACTACTTTGCATCTCAACAACCACCCATGTTCTCTTTCTTGCCAGTTGGCGTCACATAGGACTTAGGAGTGTATGGTCGTTACTTGAAAAAAATGCCTGACTTCAGGATTGTTTTAGTTGATTGCCCTATGAAAATTATCTTATAAAACTGGTAGTGTTAGTTGTATGAATATTTGTCAAAGTAAAGGGGTGGTATTAATCAAAATTCTCAATCAAGGTTGGTTTTTGGTTGATTATTTTTACGTCTAAATCTGCTGTTGCTGATGTGTGAAATTATGGACTCCAAAAGATTCGGAGTTTGGAAATCATTCTTTGTTCAAAGGGCCAAGTTTCATGCATATGATTGATTTTGTTTCCTTGCTTTCTTTCCTTGATTGAAATTAACATTTATTGAGAGCTAGATCATTATGAAATTTATTGGCCACACGTTAAATCGGAAATTTCATGTCGTCATACCTGACCTTTTTAGGTGAATCCTGAATCTCTTAACAAAGTGATTGTAGCTGTAAAGCAAAGGAATTTGCTAGGAACGGCCTTTCATCCGGAATTGACTGCTGACAGCAGATGGTAATTATTGGACATTTCTTATATGAGTAAATCTGTTTTTCCCCCATTTCTTTCAGTAAACTTATTGTTATTTGCAGGCATTTGTACTTCATAAAGATGGTTAATGACCTCAGCCACGAGACTGAGACCGAGACCGAGAGCACAAGCAATATCATCAAAGCAGAAGACTTGTGTTCCTTGCAAGATCAAAAGATTGATCTGCCCATTTACTTACCTTAGCAGAGTATATGCATATAGCTTGGTTATAAGTTTATAGTTTTAGTAGGATAGTCTCAGGAAGATATAGGTTATTTGCTTCACTTTGAAATGAATGTCCATATTCGTTTAACCTAATCATATGCTCACACTCACACCGACAGAAGTTGGCCTCTATTGTTGACAATGTTATAGTTTTTGATTGTTTTGCTTTTTGAAGTATATTGTTGACAATGTTAGAGTGATACTATTATCTTTGAAGAAGATGGTGAAACATTTTCACAGCATAGTTCTTTTACAATTTGACTTCCATGTGAAGCATCGCACACTCAAATGATGGTGCAACATAACAAGGAATCTCCATATATCCGTTCTTGATTGATGTTCCTAGTTAGAATCTTGGCACTATTTGGAATAATATAGAATCTTATAAATTTTTCTCAATTTATAAGAAAAAACATAGTCACATGATGTCTTGTTTGATTCCTCTCAATTATTACTTTGATAATATCAATTTTTTATAATTTTTACAAATACATAATTATAGATATTTATAGTTAAATATATCCATTGACAATAGTGCAAGTCAAACCAGGAGCATCGTTACATCAATAAGGAATGGAGTATATTTTTTTCAGGCGACGTAACACCTTAAAATTTTCTTTTTGGTGAGATATAACCTTACCGTATTTTCGACTTTGACTCACTAGTTTTCGGTGTGGACCCACTTTAATCCCCCGAGTGCTCTCTACATGTGTGTTGGGTTTTACACTTTCTTGAAGAGAAACGGAGGGAAATGTCAAAAGTAAAGTACCTGACGCACATACGGCATTGATTGAAAAAGTGGTATATAAAAACTTCGAAATCGATGGGTTAACCCCTGAAAATAGGGTGAGGTTGTATCTCTGAAAAAAAAACTTTAATGCGTCAAGTTGTCAGAAAAATTATTAAAGTTGTTTCTCACAAAAAGTAGTATATAAAAGGTATATTTTGATAAATTATCCTTATTAGTATCCTACTATCCTCTTTTGTACTTGTTAGTAACACCATAGTGATTCTTACCATTAACCTAATATATGCATATGCCAAAAACCAAATTTATGACTAGTCAGTAACACATATCGCACCACCACCTATAGTGTGGTGTGTCGCAATACTCGCATAGACGAATTTGTATATTTTAGTCATAATTTTGTTAAGCTCCGTCTGGTTGGCGAAAAACACTTTTTTTGGAAACTAAATTTTCACGAAAGAAAGCTTTCCAAAAGAAAATACAATTGCAGGTTAGTGATCTTTTGTTTGATTCCTTGCATGAAAAGTTAGAGAGCCAAAGAATAATGAAAGTGAAAGGGTAGAAATTTGGGAGGAAAGAGGAAGGTGAAAAATAGGGATGAAAATGTAGCATCGCTCCTAAGAATGAAAATATTTTCCACCCATACAATTGCAGGTTAGTGATTTTTTTTTTTTTTTTTTTTTTTTTGAAGGGAGTCACCAACCCTTTTACTTTCAATTTTGTATTCTTGTTGGTTTATTATTTATATTTGTTGTAATTGTAAATGGCAGAGTTTCGTATGAGAGAGACACCAAAATCATAAATGCCGCTTCTTTCACCATTGGCAACATCCTTCGCATGTAACTTGTTTTTTTCCCCATCAATTTCTTTTCTTTTCTTTTCTTTTCCCTAATTTTTAAGCTTCACTGTAAAACCCAAACCCTAATTTTCATTTGTTGCTCTACATGTATAGGCAATTGCACAGAGACCCAAATGTCCTTTTTGCAGGTTACAAGCTTCCCCACCCTCTCCAGTACAAAATTCTTGTCGTGGTGAGTTTTTGGAGCTTCAAATTCAAGTTTTTTTGGACAATTTTCTGCCGTGTCAAGTAAAATTTAAGCAACTACTGAGTTGCTATCTTTCAAAAAAAAAAAAAAAAAAAAAAACTACTGAGTTGCTAAACGATGTTCTGTTTTTTCCTACTAACGCCCTAAATACACCAAAATACATACATGCCCCCATAAAATACACTAATATTGGGTTTTAAATTGTTATTTTTAGGACAGTGTATAAGATACTAGTAATTTGGGTTTTCCTTTCATGATGTCCAAACCAAGCAGTATTGAGATGTGTCTCTAAGAAAAAAATGTTTCATAGGAAACCCATTGTTACGTACACCCCATTCTATGTTCCCTCCTTGCAATCGAATATCTTTTTGATTTTAGATTCTAATCATGTTTGTAAGCTCTCTAAAGTAATAGGCTTGTATCACATTCTTATATCAAGAATGGGTAAAAAGGTTTCGACTTGGATGTTCTCGTCACTTGTATTCATGAATCATGATACGTATGTCCATTACAAATAAGAAGATAGTTCATGTTGATATGTTTGCGCTTTGTGAGCTTCTGCTGAGGCTGGTGTATCCGATTCTTTGAGTCAAGAATTGTGTCTCTCATTAAGTAAGGTTTCAACAACACAATGCCAAATTCATAATTCCTAATCACTATACGATAGGTTGGCTGCAAGAGTCAAGATTTTATCTTTGGTAGTGGTTGATGTTGATCCTCTTTCGTCAATTTTCTTTTGTCAAGTGTTATATGTTCCCGCAAACCTAACTTCTAATCAACTAAACTAAGGACTTGGAAGGCCATATATTATCATTGGTGGTGACTTGCACCTCGAATTGTAGCTCTCGACGATTTGAGCGTTGAGAATTCTTGAGGCCCTTGCATGTCCGAAACAATGTTTTCATTGGATATATTGATTATCTATGCAGATTCACACGACAAGTCAGTCTTCACCAACTCAGGCATACAAGCAAGCTATCAATGACCTGGACAAGGAACTTGATTGTCTGAAAAGTGCATTTGAGGTGAGAATATGTCACCAGTGTACTTTGTTTTACTCTAGGTATATAAACTTGTGTATGTGCTATCTTTGTTCCATCAGGTTCTGAAACTCCTACTGATTAGTTTACAGACTCATAACTATCAGGAAGTCTAAAATGCCATAACTTGTTATGTCTTTGGAGGTCTGTGCTGCTATAATATTAATTGTATCTCAAGTTTAGAAGACAATAGGGACATATTAGCACCCAAGTATCTTGCTTAGCACCCAATTATTCTAGCGATGAACTGCTCTTAACAACAAAATTTGACTGTTATTTATTGTAAATTACTTGGTGTTAATGAGCTGATTTTGTGCACTGACATCTTGTAGGCTGAGGTAACAAGATTTGCAAGTGAATACTGATCCAAGCCTGTGAAACACAATGTTCTGTTTGATGCATAAATGGATTTTGAAGGAAGACAGTCTAGTGATTTGTATTTAGTTAGATGACGTAGTTTATTGTTGGTCGAGACTCAAATCTCCTATGCTAGTTTGTCAATGAAAATCTCCTTGGCTTTGATGGAAAGAATCACCTTTGAATGCATCTTATGTCCTTGGCAGCAGAAGCTACCATATCTTTTTAGTCTTGTTTGATGGTTCACTTATAACTCTTTACTGTTGTGTTTCTCTGTGACCAACCATTTATTTTTTGATTGCATCATGCTCTAAACTTCTGGTTTTCTTTTCTCTATACCTCTCAAAAGTCGTATAAAAATATTCAAAACACCCAACAACTTCCTGAATTCCAATATGCTTTCCAAAATCTCACATTAGCAACCATGAGTAGAAACGCGCTTTGTAGACTCAAATCGGCTATCTGGTTAGTAGCAATCAATCTTCCATTATTTCTACAACTTAAGCACTTGAAATACCTATTATTTTGCCACTTTCAGCAAGTCAAGAATCGGGCATGCAATAAGGGTTTTACACACCACTACTTCAAAGGTGCTTTATTCGGCGAAATCTTCACCTAGACACAAAAGTTGTTATTACAAGCATTGATTTAGAGCTATTACGATTAACAATAGGGATAAAACTTGGTTGACTAAGCGGGAAATTTACCTACTACTAATAGAATGTAATGTAAGGTGGAATCCAACTTAACATGAACAATTATTTTTTAATGGCTTATTAGGAGTGGGTAATCCAACTAATGGGTAGAAGTAGTTATGTCCATAACAACAGTTGTAGAACATAAAAGTTCCATAGTTAATGCAGTCCCACTAACAAAATGGAAAAATTCGAGTAATTAGCTAAAATATAGAAATTTAATAGCCAAAACATTTGACTATAAAGTTGTTACAATTGTCAAAAAAACACCCACATATCCAAAAGAACTAACTAAAAACCCTTAAAAGAAGCTATATATCATCAACATTATCAACAAAAATGTAAAAGAACCCTAGAAATACCAAATATGAAAACATAAAACTTCCATCTATATAAGAGATGAAACCTTATTCAATAAACATGCATAAAAGTCACTGAATCACTCCATCCTCCACACACCTACTTATATCTGGTGATACTGCATTTGCCTTGGTAGATAAACATTAGGCAGCGTTGGCAACTGCAAGGGCATAGGCATTGATAAACCAGAACCATATGATGATGATCCTTCAACGTTATCGACGAATCCTGACCCTTGATCATAGTACATGGGACCCACTCCACCCATCATATTCATGTTGTACATTATCATGTTGTTACTACTACCACCATGATCATCCATTCTAGAACCTCCAACTTGTTCCGGCAACGCGGTCGGATTGAAAGGCACTACTTGATGGCAGTATTCTTGATGATAATGATGATTATTATTGTTGTTAATGGGATAGTTAAACATGGGAAATTGATTCAACAGTTCCACATTAGTGTAATCAACATTATTTTCACTAGAAATCATGAGACTAGAGATGGGTGCTGGCTCAAAATAGGGAACTAAACCTCCATTATGATTATGATTATGATTAGTAGCCTTAGTCATATCAATCCTTTGACTCACAAACCCAATCTTTTGATCCAAATGAGCAAGTAATTCCATCAATTGATCAAGATTAAACCCATCAAACTTAGAATCCCAAGATGGGTATTTAGCTAATGCATTTTTATGCCTTAATTTACACAAGTCTTGATCTGCCCTTCTTTTCCATTCGTCAAACATGTCATACAAATTTAGAGCTCCTTTATATCTGTCTTCTTTAGGTACCCTTAAATACCTATCAATTATCTCTCTAGCAATCTTGGGATGATCATGGTTTTTCGAGGCCGGAAACTCCCCTTTGAAGGCATAAACTTGAGCTTCCAAAGATTGTTTCCCTTGTATATAAGGGTAGATAATAATACAAACTGGGACAGTGCATAAGATTGACAACTCTTTACCTTTCTTAATCAAACCTTTCTTTCTCTTTTCAAATGTAGTGTTTCTTGCTTTTTCCTTGATTATAAACTCCATTCTTGTTTTTGCCCTACCCATTAATTCCTCTTTTTTTGTGGGTTTGAACGAGGAAAGAGAGAAATAATGGAAATTTAAGTGTGGTAATAATGAATGAAGAAGGTAATAAAGGTGTTTAAGAAGTCAAGTTGCTTGATGTTCAATGAAGTTATAATTGGGATCTTTAGATATCTCGTATGTGTATACGAGAAGTTCTCACTAATCAAAAATATCCCAATCATATATACTTCACATCATATCCGTTAAATATGGCCGAAATTTTAATATAATTGCCAAGTAATTCAAGTAATTGCTATATTGGCTATATAGATTGACATAATTATAATAAAGTTTCCTAATATTATCGGTTTTTGTATTAGGAAAATTTACTGTAAACGAATCCAGTAATTTCCCTTTCTTTAATTGCTTTTTTATAATGTAGATTTCATTGCCATAAGTAACGGAAATCTTATTACTT